>JABFPQ010000230.1:0-13569 GCA_022817265.1 Masnerella sp. ZL-2020
GTAACTTATTCGAAATATCGTTAAAAACTCATTTATCTCGTGAAGATCTAAATTCAAGAGGAAAATAATCAAAGTTCAAACAAATTTTTTTCGAAATTACTAATTCGTCAATTTTTGTTTAACAAATTATTTCAAATATCATTAAAAACTCATATATTTCGCGAAAATTGTATATATGATAGTGAAATAACCAAATGTCAAAAAAATTTTTTTTCGAAATTACAAATTCGTTATCTTTTATCAAACAACTTATTCCACATACATATTATCAAAAACTCGTATATCTCGTGAAGACCTAAATTTAATAGGAATATAATCAAATTTCAAATTTTATAAAAAAATCAAAATTTTAAATATCTGGATTTTTAAAAATTAATTTTTCGAAAAACAATTATTCTAAAATTTAGATTTGTGAACATCATGAATATGATAACTGAAAAAACTAGATTTGCAGTGACTCTAAAAAATTCGATAAAAATGATAAAAAATTCATGTTTTGATCTTGGAACTCTCAAATTGAAACGTTTTGTCCGAGAGACGCTTTTTTTATTGATACGAAACGGTCGACCGTTGAGATGTTGTTTCGCACGATATATTTATGAACGCGTGCAAAAGACAACGTAGAAGACAGGTGCAGCCATAAGCAGCACGCGTCCGTATAACGGCGACTTTTGAGCAGCTGAGCTAATTACCGAACACTGCGTGTCCGCGGCCTCGACACTTTTCGAACTTTCCATATTTTCGTGTCTGATTAATGCACCTTCCATAATCACTTCTTTACGTCGCTCCATTACTTACACTTTGGAACTTGGCTGAATAAATTGATTATAGCTCAAAATTAGGTCGCGCCAAAATTTAAATTTAGTTTTAATTAAAAATCGACAGTCGTTCAAATGAAAAGCAAATAATTTGTAATTATTAAAATTAAAAATTCTTTGTTTTTTATATATATTTTTAATTTTACTAAAATGTAGAATTTTTTACTGAACAAAAAAAAAATGTTGAGAGTAATAATTAAATTACCAGAAATGACTAAAAAAATTTCTAAATGGAATTTTGGAAATTGTTACCAATATGATATACATTTCGACATTTTTGGTTTAGCGTGTGTGTTATATGATAGCATCTGTTGAGATCTGATCAGATAATAACAGATATATACGCGTTAAAGCTTACGTTTTATCAGATACCATCTAATCAGACCGATTTATATTGTTTTTGTAATTAAATTGTTTTTTATTGGTATTTTTTCTATTCAATATTACACAATTGAAAAATATGTAATATATTTCAAAAATATGTTTACTACAAAATGTATAGAAATTTTATTCAGTATTGTTATAAAAATTTATATTTTTAGAAAATTAACATTTTATGTGAACAAAATTGTAAAACAATGAAAATATAGAAGATAAGTTGAAATTAAACATGTAATGAAAATGAGAAATCTAATTAATTTCATTTCATATAAATTTAAACAGACTTATAATAATTGCTTATTGAACGTATGATGCATTATTGTGTATCACTTTCACTAATTATTTTTTGCAGCAAAAAATTACTTTGCACTGTAGATCAATGTACTTTTCTCTTAAAGTATTTTCATCTGTAACAGCGAAAAGAAAGTAATATCCGTAAACGTTTTTACGTAATGTAATATGAATAATTCAATTTGCTTTTTATTTCATATATATATATGAATTAAATATATGTGATGAAAATTTCAGAAGCATATTTTTATCTAAATTTTCCAATACAAAAAACTGCATGAAAAATGTGAAATGGAATTAATTCAAACTATTAATTATTTTTTCTTTTAAACTTTCCATTGCCATGAAAAAATTTATCTGAAAAATTCATATTTTTTTTTAAACATTTCATTTTCTGACATATGGAGAGTTATTTGAAAAATCAAATGTAAAATTTCAAATTTTGAATCATATGTCAGAAAAATTTGTCTGTTTCCATAATTTTTATTGAAAAAAGGTTCGAATTATATTTACTAAAAATTTGAATAAATTATTTATCGACAAAATCCTCAAATTTGAGCACTCTAATTTTGTCGTATTTTTTCTGCAAATACACAATGCAGACAAAAAAAGCATAAAAATGTAAAATGGAATTAATTGAAACTATTACTTATTTTTTTATAAAACTTTCCATTGCTATAAAAAAATTCATCAGAAAAGTTCGTATTTTTTCAAAATTTCCCATCGATCATTAATTGATTAACATTTCATTTTCCTCTGACTGACTTGATATCATCATCGGTTTGAGTGACGTCGCTATCATTAATTGACGCAAAAGTGGTAATTAATAAACCGACAGTACGAAGAAAAAAGATTAATTGCAATTACGATTTCGTGAATGACAAGAAAATTGGAAGCAACGTAAAACGAGATTATGTCGAACGAGAACATTCGCATCTGCTGGGCGAATCCGACGCGATGGCAATCCTCATCATAATTTCGATGTCATTCAGTCGTCTTTTTGTTGCGCTCGTTTAAGAGTGCGTCACTCGCGTGCGCGTCTAAGGCGACGGCTCCTTCTTCTGAGCAGACAGGTGCTTTCGACTACGCTCTGCCTTTTGCAACAAACGACCGGCCTTAATCCTGTTCCCGACCGTTTATGTTCCACATAAAACGACCACAAAATTCAAATGCCACTTTACAAAAAACGCAATCAATTCTTTTAAAAGTGTTGAGAACGAGGGTAAGCCCCTGCGCACTTTTTGCGCCACTTTTTTTAGCGAAAAATTCAGACGAATAAAGTATGAATCGTTTTGATGGACTGTGTGGATGAAAAATTAGATTATTTGAATTTCGCGGGAATTGAGTGAATTACAAAAAAGTTGAGAGAAAGTTGTAATCGTGTCAAAACTGATGAAAAAACCACGCGAATAAAATTTAAAATTTTAGAATGTTAAAAAAGTTACAACTCTTTCATTTTGAACAAATTTCTTCATAAAAAAATTTTTGAATATGATCCACTAACAACATTTCGAAAAACCAAAATTTGCATATGATTTACTAACAATTTTTTTGAAAAATCAGAATTTGCATTTGATAAACTAACAACATTTTGAAAATCCAAAATTTGAATTTGATAAACTAGCAACATTGTGAAAAAACAAATTTGCATTTGAGAAACAAACAACGTTTCGAAAAACCAAAATTTGAATTTGATAAACTAACAAAATTTCGAAAAAACAAAATTTGAATTCGACAAACTAACGACTTATCGAAAAACTAAAATGAGCATTTGATTTACTATCATTTTTTTCCAAAGAAACCAAAATTTACCTTGGATAAATTAACATCATTTCGAAAAACCAAAATTTTTACTTGGTAAACTAACAACATTTCGAAAAATCAAAATATAATCAATACATGATCCCAGATTGATACTCGAAACAGACATTACAATTTACATTTTTAATTAATTAATATGGCAATACACGAAATATTGACAGACGTAATCTGGAGTCCAATAATTTCTGACGTTTTCCGTGCGAAATGTTGTCTAATTCGGAATCCTCGATGAGAGGATTACCGATTGAAATTCGGGATCAAATGGACTTGGACCCCTAGCGTGAAATAACAAGCAGTCAAAAAAATAGATGGGCTGTTAAGCACAGCCACCCATGGAGCAGACGATCTTTTCGTTTCAATCGTTACAATACTTCAACAGATCGCTACACAATTCAATGCAAATTTTCAATTAAATTTCAACTAAATCCTCATTAATCATTTTTCGCCGTGAAAAAAACTGAATGAACAAACTGTGAAGACACGTTTCATTCAAATCTGCATTTCTCAGAATCCACAACATAATTTTCTCAATTAATCAACGACTTTGATAAAGAAATGTTTGTAACACTTTCGCAATAATTCTCGCGGTCGTTAATCTTGGCGAAAATAAATCGAACGCAAAGTTTGAAACGCGCGGAATGTCAGGGTGACAACGGTGCTAAACATTAATTTAAAAGGCGAATTTGAAAAGTGAACCCGATAACGGCGTAGGAAAAATGCAACAAAAATGGCGCAAAAACGAGAACGCCGGTTGGAGAAGGAATTCCGTGGCGGAGGGTTGAAAGACCGAAGGGGGGGGGGGTCAGGGGCGTAACTCGGCATACCTCGACTCGAGCCATGCGAAATTCGGCTGACGCATTTCAATTTACTACTTTTTAGCGTCAAAGAGCGGCCGAACAGCGCATCAACTCAGGCCATTACGCGAGTCGCTTTTTAGAGGGGGAATTATTTCTCAAAATCCATTTGTGTGACGTCGTAAGCGATGGAGCCCTTAAACTAATTTTATATCGATGTTTTGGAAACCTAATCAATACACAAAAAAACATGTAATTTGTTTATTTGTACTGTAAAATATAAAAAATGGACAAATTTTACGGTTATACTGTAAAATCACTATTTTTAAGTAAAAATGTGAAATTTTTAGTGCAAATTTAAAATTTCGAGTAAAAATGTATTAACCTTGAATCAAAAAATTATGTAATTTTAGTTAGACTTTAAAAGAAAATGCATTTTTTTATAGTTCAAAAATAAATAGATAAATTTCAAAATTCTACTGAGAAATTACTAATTTTGAGTTAAGATATGCAATTTACACTAAAAAGAGTAAATCTTGCAATTAAAAAGGTAAAAATGTGAACTCAAAATTGTTTATTTTAACTGAAAATTCAAACTTTTGACTCGAAGTTAATTTGAAAATGAGTATATGCTCATTTTCAAAATTAAAGACTAATTTTAAATTTTTTCTATTTGCTATAGCTACATCATTTACTTAAATAATAAAATTTGGAAAAAAACGATCGATTATGATAATAATTACATTAAATTTTTTATCCGCATATTATCAATTTAAAATTACGGCACAGATCATGCGCGGTCAATGTCGATGACCCAAATAAAATTTCAAGGTCACGCGTTTTCGTATCATCCCAACCGATTATGATATTATCATTAAAGGCCGACTTAATTACATTACGAACTTTTTTATGTTAATTGATATTGTGAATGTTGACGTAAAAGAGCGTGAAATTCCTGTTTTGAAATTCTTTAACCCAAAGTTGCTGAATATATATAGTTATATATGTACACAATATATATCATATGATGTGATAAAAATAATTGATTCATCATACGGAAATGAAAACCGTTTTTGTTTATTTATTTACGTATGTAATTTATCCGACTTTCTCTCGAATGTAATGCTATTTATTTAAATAAACTGTTCAGCTAATTTTATCAATCAGTCACATGATTATCATTATTATTTATTATTATTAGCAATATTATTTATAAATAGACATCAAAGAGGATTTGCAAAAGTAAAATATTACATTTGCATCAACTCGCACTTCCATTAACTTTCTACTAAAATTTCGTTGAAAATGATTCCAAATATAATTTAGCTTTATAGCAATTTTCACTTAGGTTGTAACGTGATCGTTTTGATGAAAAAAATATACACTTCCGTAACCCCGCGTCAATAAACATACATTTTGTGTCAATATTGACTCCTTTTTCCTCAAACAATCATGATTTATGATAAATAGATTGTACGATTGCGTGTGTTTAAAAATGCAGTTTTCATTGTCACGTGTAATTTTGTTATTTATTATTGAAAATATCAGAAGTAACTATTATTATTTTACAATTCAAAATAAATGTTTACGAGAGTTATTTCTGAAAATTTCAAGTTTCTCTTTTTCATAATCAATTGTTGTTTTTCAAATGTACAGTTTTCAAATAAAATATTCAAAACTTTGTATCAAATTTAATAATAAAATCATCTGCAAATTTCATTTGTAAAAATTATTTTAAATTTTTCATCTATTTTATGTTTTGGGTTCACTTTTCAAGGTCATTAATGTTTTTAATACTTTTCAAGGTCATTAAATGTTTTTAATTATGTTTAAGGTCATAAATGTTTTTATTTATGTTTAAGGTCTTTCATGTTTTGAATTATGTTCAAGGTCATCAATGTTTTTAACACAAAGGCTATCATAAAATGTATTTGTAAATACAGATATAAATATTATTTGCAAATACAATTAAATTATATAATAAAATACAAACCAGTTTCAATTTCAATAACATTTCAAAAACGAATTTATGTAAACAATTCGCTGAAAGGTCTTGCTTTCCAAGGTGCAAACCAGAAAACACGAAATCACACGAGAATACTACTAAGATAATTTACATAAGAAACGGTAATAATAATAATCTTATTTATTATATGCAAATGACGGTCTTGTCAAACAGAAAACTGTAGGTATATAATAAATAACATCGAAACGACAATGACATTTCGTTTAATAACAAAGTAGTGAGTGTATTTTTATTTTTAATATTATTATTATTGCTATTATTTTCCTTTTTTTAAATTGAAGAAGAAAAATACTGAATCAAAAATAATTTAAAAAGTTAAAAATTTTATTAGTTATTATTCTAATATTGATTTTAAAAACAACAATTATTTTTGGTACCTGTTATTTACAGCACTGTAATGTCATTTTTCCTAAAACTTTCACTTTCGAATTCTTGAATTTCAAACTGCAAGAGCAAAAAAACGAAAAACAATGCGCTCATACGCATAACTAATGTCGCCAAAATCAGCGAAAGAAACGTGGAAAGATCCACGAAACCTGATTTTCGAGTTTACGTTTTGCCAGTATTATCATTGTTCCATTAATCACCGGACAATCGGTCTGCCGCTTGACATTTTTGTCAAATTACGTTTCACTCTTGAAAAAATCTAATCTACATTAGTAGGTTAAGTCGGTAAACCGTTATTCGCCGGCTTATTAGACGATTAATCAATTTTATCATTCCGTATAAATTAATTGGTTCATTTATAAGAAAAATTAGTGTAATTTTAACGTTGCGTGATGGAGAAATATACTGGAAAAAATCGTTTTCAAGATTTTAAAAGTCACGTTGAAATTTTTCAATGTTAACAAAAAATTATTTATAAATAATTTACGTTTTATTTTCAAAAATTATAATTTGATGTTACTTGATGTTAAATTTTTTATGTAAACTAATTTAAATAATTTAAAAAGTTTTTTGTATCAAATTAACTGTTTGAAAGTTAGCAGTCAAAGAAGGAAGTAAACCCCTACATCACACCACATGTTTTTGTTTGCGTGAATTTTAAAATACACCCTATTTCCTTTTGACACCAGTAACGTATAAATAGATTCAATTTATAGGTTCAGCCACACTGCAAGAAATAACGTGAAAATTTCCACGTTTGCCACAACATATTTTATGGCCATTCCAGGTCTAAATAAAACTTTTAATTACCATCAGTAAAAAAATTTTTCCCGTGAAAAAAAAACAATTTTTACAAGACATTAAAAAAACTAACAAAATTGTTACGCAGTTTTTTTGTATAAAATTATTTATAACTATTTTTCATAGTAAAAATTTACACATTTGTTTTTAGGCGCTGTAAAAATTGCAAACTTTTTGGTTTTTGAAGAAATTTTGAAATCGTACCTAATTCCGGCTGTTCATATCCGGTAACCATTGCGACCACCATAATAATAATAATTCTTCTCAATGAAAAATTGTAATCCACTAGTATTTTTCACTAAACTCCAAAACACTACAAAATTTAAAAAAACACTTTCAATTCGAAAAAAAATCGAATTTAATTCACTTGCACAAACTAATTTAAATCCAAAACGAACACAACGCCGGCGTTAACAGTCGAATCTCCGGTAAAAAACATAAAAATAAAGGTAAAACAACGAATTGGAGCGACACGATCGCGGACGTAGCGCGCGTCGCGGTTGCGCACAACGAAGTGTGCGCTCGCGGTAAACCAACCCCCTTATCTTCGCTTCTCTTCTCTTCCTGCTGACTGCTCATCTCCCACCCCCCGGTTTCGTTCGCGAGCAACTTCAGGGAGCGCGAAGCGCCGTCGTCTTTTCTGGCAGTCGGCCGCTAACTACCGCGAATTGCCGCTCGTGATTAGGGTTCTCTGCTCGTAACATTACCGGACTAATGTTACATGCGCATGCTAAGTACACGTCATTTCAGATCATAAGCAGTTTCCGAGAAGAAGTGGATCGGATGTTGGACGTGTGACGAATCGCGGAAGAATGAGGAGTAAACGTCTGGAGAGGTCGTTTACACTTTCGGAAATACGATATCCCAAAGTCTGAATTTCGGATTAGAGTCTGAATTTGGGATTATTTATTTGCGTCTGAATTTTATAATATCGATAACTGAAATTCTGATAACTTGAGTCAAAAATTTGGACCAACAATCGGAAGTTCAGATGATAGCGTCTGAATTTCAGAATAATGGGCCGAATTTCAGATGACTTGAGTCTGAATTTCAGTCCAATGATCTGAATTTCAAATGATTTGAGTCTCAATTTCAGACCAACAGTACGAATTTCAAATTTTTGTCTGAATTTCAGTCCAAGAATCAGAACTCCAGATGATTTGAGTTTGAATTTCAGACCAACAGTCTAAATTTCAGATTTGTGTCTGAATTTCGGTCCAGCAGTCAAAATTTCAGGTGATTTGAGTCTGAATTTCAGGCCCATGATTTGAATTTCAGATGACTTGAATCTAAATTTCACACCAACAATCAGATTTTCAGATTTATGTCTGAATTCGAAGCCAAAAATCTGAATTTCATATGATTTGCGATTAAATTTCAGAACAACAGTCCGAATTTTAGATTTGAGTTTGAAATTCAGGCCAACAATCTGAATTTCCAATAACTCGAGTCTCAACTCAGGACCAACAGTTTAAATTTCAGATTTGAGTTTGAAATTCAGGCCAACAATCTGAATTTTTGATGTCTGGAGTCTGAATTCAGGACCAACAGTTTAAATTTCAGATTTGAGTTTGAATTTCAGGCCAACAATCTGAATTTCTGATGACTCGAATCTGAATTTAATACCAGCAGTCCAAATTTCGGAATTGTGTCTGTATCTTAGTTTCTGATAACTGAGCTTATATTTCGATTCAATAATCTGAATTTCAGATTACTTGAGTCGATCTTTCAGACCATCAGTCCTAGTTTCAGACCATTTATTTTTAAATTTCAGACCAATATTTTGAATTTCATGCGGAATATAAAAGTTTGAAAATAATAATATATTTATTTTGTAAATAAACTCCATATGACCTTGAAGTGAGCGCACGTGTTTTTGTAAACAAAGGCATCTGAAGAATCTCGTTAATGGATTAAGATGATGTCGCAGAAACATAAATAAAAACTTATTCTCGTAAATTAGGAATTTTCCCGATGTTATTTAATATCACATGAAACCGAATGCTTTTTTTGGTTTGAAAATAAAATCCTTTTCGTTTCATCGGTTGTTTTTATATTTGCAAATAAGACATTTTTTTGCTGTGTAATCACACGGCATTAAATTTTTCACGAAAAATATTTTTAATGAGATTCTACCAAATGTTATTCAAATTGTTCACATTTATTTATTTTCTATTTATTATTATATTTCGAAATAAAATTTTATTTGAATTCTTTAGTGGCCTGATTCGGATAGGTTGAACTTTTCAATCAAAATTCAAATAAACCGAACTTTTTTCAATACATTCGTTACATTAATTTACTGTTATGTTATTATTAGCCAATAAATTATTCTCGAACACAGATATCACATTCAGTTTTTTAACCTACAAATAAAGAAACTCTTCCATCGACAATCAAAACCCAATAATAATACCAGAATGATAATCGCTGACCTACAAATTTCCGTGCTTCAATCCAAACAAGGATATTTTGTTACCATCATCCAGCTCTATGAACTCATCAGAAACCAGTCATCAAATTGAGTTTCCCCGCGAAATCATAAAACTAATTTCAAACAATAAGAAGTGAATCTGATCTCCACACTAAATGAACCATCGCTCATAAATAAGAAATCACATGACGCAAAGGTATTGATCTCGTTTCGCCTACATTATTCATAATCTTAACTTTTCTACTACACATTTTTCACATTGAACGTAACCTTTTTTCCGTTAAATCACTCTAATTTTATTATTGATGTCTAAATAAAACAATTTCACGGGTCGAAATATGTCTTTTCGAAATTGAAAGATAAAGCATCGGTTGCGTAAACAAAACGTTCGTCGCCCGGAATACCGAATTGATACGATCTTAAAAACCAAAATTGTTTCTCGGTATCAATTGTCTGAGCGCAATAAACAAAGTTCGGAACAAATAAACATTACACGTCAGCTTTCTTTCGAAATATGCAGCCGACAAGAAAGTCAACGATAAGAATGACTATCGGTTATTATCAGAAAGTCAACTGTCTTTGGACAAGATCTAGAAAAAGACAGCAATTCGAGTGACACGCCATTACGGCTTATTTATGTAAATCTGCTGTATGAAATGTGTCTCCAAGGTCCTGCTTTTGCATTTCAGCAATCCTGTCGTATATAATATTCGATAGTGTTTTATCGTTTGATAAGGCTTATCAACAGACGGAAACGTACCTAGGTATAAATATGTACTATAAACACTGAACTGACGATTAGTAGAAACACGAGGAACGTGTAAATTATGCCCGCGGGTACATGTACAATTATAAAGATTTTTTTAGTGAGAGGGAGTTTATTGTTTTCTATTGAATTGGACAAAAAAGTTTATTCATTGTTTATATTGCGCCAACATTATATTTCTTTTAATTTAGTCATAGTGGTTTGGTTACAGAAAGTTTAAATGTGTCCTTATTAACTGGACAAATTTTTGTATTTTTTTTACAATTCATATTTTGGTGATTAATGAAGTGAATTAGTACTTTCTTTACAATACTACCTATGACTTTAGTAAGACAGTGTACACTACAAAAACAGGTGTTTTGTTTTAAAACGTTTTTGGCGGGAAAACACCAAAGATGTTTTGAAAAACGTTTTAATGTTTTATTTTAAAACATATAAAACGTTTTAAAACAAAACACCTGTTTTAACAGTGTAGTGGAGGAAAAAAGGGGGGAGAAGAAAAATTTTATTTGATTTTTCTTGGGAAGGAAATTATGGAATTCTTGATAGAATTTAGTTTCTTAATTTTGGGTCGATGAGGAAAATATTTTGAACTTTAAGATTAATTATTAATGTCAGTCATTTTCATTTATTTAAATTACACAAATAGAAATATTTTTTGCAGTCTTCCATTTTATGGACATTTTTTTCAGATCCACATAAAATTCCCTAAACATCTAAACATTCCTGACGATCTTATAAATACGTCACCCTACTCTCATAATGTTAAACCATATCTACCATAAATAAAACCAAAATACTCGCCAGTGCGACAATTATTCGCAGATAAATATCGAAATTTGCAACTCTCACGCAAAACGGACTTTACGTCACCGGTTGAAAACCGCGACTTTTTCAAGTGGTCCGAGTTGAAAATCGCTGCGACGAAAAATGACGAGGCGACTAATTATCGGCGGCGGTTTTCCGCTGGCGCAGCGCAGCCTTTTGTCGCGGAATCGGAAAAGATACGCGACGTCGAAATGAAAAAAAAAAAAAAACGAATTCGAATGACGTTGGCAGGGGACTGCGACCCGAGCCATTTCTGCGGGAAATTTTACGCGAAAATCGATTCGCCGGCTCGGACTTATTATACCTTTTTCTGGAATTGCGTTGCGTGTGTCGCAGTGATTCTTCGCGACGACATCCTTTTTCTGCTGTATAATGGATAACCGACCGGGAAAGACGGCCGTGTTCCTTTAATATAACCTGGTACGAGCTAATGTGGGCGTTTTCGTGGATTGTAATGTTATTTGAATTTTTATTAAAAGTGGAATGGAATTCGGCATTTTTATTTTCGGATAATTATCACGAGCCTTTGAAAAAAATATCAAAATGGTGCAATGTATGTTTGAAAAATCACACGATAATATTTTTGCTTTAAACTTTTCATCTGATATTAAGACTCTTAGATCACGAAGTATCTTAAAGTAAGACTTATTTGTCGAAAAATATCTTAATCATACATTTCAAGTTTGATATGAAGTGAAAAGTCTTAAATTAAGACTTTTTTCAAAAAATATCTTAATCAAGACAATTTGTTCACAAATTTCTTCATTTTACCGTGCACGTCGATTATTAAGATACTTCGTACTGAGGTGTCTTAAATTAAGATTGATTTGTCTTAAATGTCTTAATTTTGCCCTTCACGTCTGACATTAAGATACTTGGTACACGAGGTGTCTTAAATTAAGATCGATTTTTGAAAAAATATCTTAATCTTACGTTTCACGTTTAATTTTAAGACACCTAATACACGAGGTATCTTAAATTAAGACAATGTTTTCGTAAATGTCTTAATTTTACCATTCATATCTGATATTAAGACACTCCATACACGTGGTGTCTTAATTTAAGACCTATTTGTAGCAAATGTCTTAAACTTACACTTCACGTCTGATATTAAGACATTTAGTACATGAGATATGTTAAATTAAAACTAAACCAATATACAGAACGACGAATAAGAGTCGCGATTGCTTATGAACTATCCAAAATAGCAGGACGAAAAATGAACAAAAAAGGACAAAACGAGATGTGCATTACGTGACTACACCATAACTGACGTAGTCTGGGAAAACGACGGAAAGCGCGCGTGTGACGTATACATCGTGCGGTGTCGCAATCTGCGCTTATATTTTTGTAATAAATATAAAAGTGTGGTGGCGCGCGATACGAACGTGGCGGAACGCGCGACTGTAAGGCCCTGGCGCGTCCCGCGGATATAGGGTGCCGGCGCGGCTATATTATTTGGCGGCACTCCAGCGAGCCGCGAGGCTCTCTCGATTCGTCTTTTTCATCTTAGCACGAATTTTTTCTTCATCGAACAAAAGCCAAATATCAATGCGACATTACCAATGTTCATCATGATACTCCGACTCGCTAAAATATACTCATATATCATCCACAAAGAACGGTCTAGCTGATATTGAGATCGCAAATGCGCCGCTTTTTTTCTCTCTACGTTGACTTTTTTTGGATGAACACGTATCTAAATTTATACCGTCGCTGTTGGTTAAAAGTTTTTTCTTGATTAGCTCGCTGGTTTGACGTTTTATTAAAAACATCGAATCAGTGAAGATTAGAAAAATTTTAAAGTGTCGAATTCGTTAAACAATATTTCAAGATAAATATCGATTCAAAATTATTTCGTAAAACAAAAATTTTAATTTTTAAAAATGGCGATATCATTAATGAATCGTCATTTTTTCTCGTATCTTATTTCAGACGAATTATCTCAGTAATTTCTGTAATAAACTGATAATTCAAATGACCTTGAAGATTTATATTTAAATCAGAACTGTATATGTATTTATTCGTATAAGTGAAGTTATAAAAGTGTCTTTAAAATTTAAGATACTGTCATCATAATTTAGGTCACTGACGACTTAATTTAAGACACCAAACGTCTTACTTTAAGTCACTGACATCTTAAATTAAGATTCCTGACGTCCTAATTTAAAAAACTGGCGCCAAACGTCGTAATGAAATTATTCGCAAAAATTGAAGTTAAA
>JABFPQ010000231.1:0-13562 GCA_022817265.1 Masnerella sp. ZL-2020
TTTGTCAAAGAAAATTATAGCGTAAAAGTTTCGTTATTACTGATTACAGGAGTAATTGTGTCTTTACACGGAGCCTCGTGAAAAACAATGCATTTTTTATTAGTCGCGGTTCGAAACGCGCCACGTGAAACGGGAGACAATAACTCAAAGGAAAAGTTGAACACAATAAGGACAATAACGGATCCGGACGTTTCCAAAGTATTAAAAATATCTTAATGTTATAAAAAAGACTTTGTTACGTAGCTTCTCGGCATAAAATCAGTCGTACATTTTTCTAAGGAAACAAAGTTTAGCTGCAGTTTTCCAACCTTATACTTTGATGGAATTATAAACTCAGACTATATATAACTCCACACAATGTGTAGAGTTACAATTTACTTTGTAGCAACTTTAAAAAGTGTAAATAAATACACCCGATACGTTGTACTTGCATTTTGCAGACTTCGTAAATTATTCTCTACTATTATATGTTTAGTAAACGATTAATTGTAGAATTTCTTGATAGTGACTTTCTGACAATTTTTACTCGCAAAAAACGTTAAATTTGATTCAACCAAAATATTTTTGTCAATCGATTTTTGTTGAACCGACACAATTTTTTTGTTAAATGTACAAAACTTTTGGTTGAATCAACATTATTTTCGTTTAATGAACAAAATCGTTTTGATGCGTAAATAAGTACAAAACGATTTTGTTGAATCGACAAAATTTTTGTTGATTTAACCAAATCGATTTTTGCGTGTAGGATTACACGCAAAAATCGATGATGTTTTATTTTTCTTTTTATTACCCAACATTGACCTTACAAAAAAAATATAAAAAAATTTACAAATACAAATTTTGAATTTGCATTTGTAATTTAAATTTTGAATTAGAAGTTTGAATTTGAATTTTAAAATTGGAAAATGATGTTTGAATTAGAATTTTTATTTCAATTTTAGAATTGGAGTTTGAATTTAGAATTTGAATTTTGAATTTGAATTTTGAATTTGAATGTTGAATGTTGAATGTTGAATTTGAAGTTGTTTTTGATTTTTAATTTTTAATTTGAATGTTGAATGTTGAACATTGAATGTTGAATGTTGAATTTTGAATTTGAATTTGAATTTGAATTTGTTTTTGATTTTGAATTTTGAATTTGAATGTTGAATTTTGAATTTGAATTTTGAATTTATATTATTTGAAATGTAAAAGTTTTTTAAATAAACTTCATTATAAAGTCGTAATCTATACGATTATATTACACATATTACTATGATTTTTTTAATAGGTCAACAATAACAACTTTTTCTTACTGACTACCTGATTCGGAGCAATATTTAAGAAATATTTTAATTTGAACCCGGGTTTAAAATACACAACACTGGTTGCCTATATTCCGGGGCATGTCAAACTGGGCAAAGCTCATATCGGAGTTTCCCATCCGTTTCTGCAGTTTTAATAGCGACCAACTTATTGCAAAGCAGAAATGATACAAAATATATAATTGTCGTTTTTATTGCAATATCAATACGATATCAGCCATACTGGAATTTTAATGAAAATTCTATAATGTGTGTGATTTTCTTCCTCCATATCTTTTTCAATGTATATCACTTCTGTATAGATATATCACACGAATATTTATTTCTTCGTTTTATTCCGGCTATTTAGTGAATGTTGAGTTTATGGTTCTTTAATAACAGCTATATAGTACTTGCGCGCACTCGTAAAATTTGTTATTGTAATTGGACTGGTAAAAATGACATTTCCGAAATGCCGTAATTATAATAGTCGGGAAGTGAACATTTTTATAAACCACGACATATTCTTTTTTTTTTACTAAATCATAAACAAGAAAAATATTTTAGCCAATATTAAATAGAATAATAAAAAAAAATGTTTTTAAAAATCAAACCAAAATAAATTTTAAAATAGCTTCAAAATAAGCAAACAAAATTTCGTGATATATTTTAACAAATCAATTCATATTAAATTTTTTACATTGTTAAAAATCTTTTAAAATATAGAAAAACATGCTTGAAACTTTGAGTATAATAATGTCCAACTGAACTCGATCAAACCTTTTTTTTAAATATTTGAAGCTAATGGTGTCAGAGAATTGGTCAAAGGAATCCGTATTTCTGATGAAGTATTATTGATTTAAAGAGCACAATGTTTTTATTCGCGAACAGAGTCGCCTGGCTTACGACGAAATTCATGGAAGTAAAAAATAATCTCCCAATTCCAGTAGAATTATTTTCGCTGAAATGCGCGTTGTAAAAAAATATTAAACGTTCGCCTTTTAAAAAGCCGTAGCCGAAATGCAATAAGCGTAAAACCCCGATTGGCGATATGAAAAAAGTTTGTTTCCGCCATAGAAATTCGTCGAATTTTCGGGCGCAAAAATCCGGACTTTAATGATAAGTTTTTGTACAATTTCATTTCGGCGGTCTTGTAATTTCTCGTAAAACGTTCGTCGCTCTTCATGATAAAATCATCGACGACGATGTCACGAAAGTTTCATAAAACGCAACTCAAGACCGTATATACTTTGCGGATACATTTTTTGCGCACATATCCCGTAATATAAATTTTATCGGAAAAGGTCGAAAAGGTTCGAATTCACTTCGATATCAATATTTCATCAAATCAGAACCGGAGTAATTATTTGGAGAACATAATTGACGGGTTTAATTACGCGCTAACAATTGCGTTAACGACTGGAGATGTTGGAAACGCGTTTGATACGATTCCGATCGCGAGGAATTAAGCCGGACGGGGCTCGTTATCGGAGCCGGGCTCGGTTTTTTAATTACAAAAAAACGCGCGGAAAAGTAATTCATCTCGCCGGACCGAACGCTCGGCAAAAAGTCGACTTATATATTTGAAAACGCCCGTTTATATTTTATCTCCGTCGCCTTTAACCTACATTCTTTTCTTCGTTTCGCGTACAGCTTTTGACGGGAAAAATGACGTTCTCTGGCGATTAAAATCACTCGAATAAAGTGCATTATTACATTCGAAAATAAATGGGATCCGCGCGAAAAACCGCGCTGCGATCGACCATCACTTTATGAATAAAATGAAATATTTATATTTTAAATAAACAATTTATAGTAATAAAAGTAGGAATAATAATAACAATTTTTCATTTGTAACACTAATATTAAATATGGCAAAGGAAATTCTTAACAAATATTTTTTTTTACTATTTTTTATAATAGGAAAAATTTTAAACTGGAAATATTTTAATAAATTAGGTTTTATTAATAATGTTAAACTAATAAAGTATTATACTAAAAAAAGTCGAATATCGTCATTAAATAAAAATCTACCCTTCGAAAACAGAATTTCCTTATTATCTTAAATTTAAGGAATTATGTGGTAAAGTTGTAGCAGTTGTGAATTTTGTAACAATTAAGGTGAAATGTCATGTCTAGAGTTACGGAGTTTCGGTTTTTCTTAAATAAAATTTTAAAAAATTGACGGTTTTAGAATTTTTTCTGTGAGACCCTTTGTTCACATTAGGATATTATTAATTTTCAAAAAAAAAAAATTTTCAGACAGAAATGTTCATAATGTTTTGGAATAAAATGTTGAGGTGGACAAAATTTTCATTTTTAAAAATAATATAATTAACAACTGGCAATAACAATTAAATTGTGTTGAAGAACAATAATCTCTCATGCAAAACTCTGGCCATTGAAAAATGATTTTTTATGTCAAAATGTCATTATTGCTTTACATTTATTGAAGGTTTTTCATAAAAAACGAAGATTCCATTTTTTTGAAACTATATTCTTTTTAAAGTGTTAAAATCAATAATTACTAGCTCATTATATGATTTTGCAATTTTTTATGCACATTTAAGAATTTTTTTAATTTCAAGAAAGTCTTTAACGTAATTTTGTTTGTAATTGTAATTTTATTATAGTATTAGTCATAGGTGATTATTTATTGGCATTAGGTTTACAATTATAAAATCTTGGCTCATTAAATCATTTCACATTTTTTTATGTGTGGTTTTTAAATTGACATTATTTTTTATAATTTGTTCAATTTTATGTCTATTTCATTACATGTATTTGTTACGAATTAATAGAGACATTTTTTATTTCTTATTTATATTGATACAAAGCAATATTTTTTTAATATTTTTTTTTTTATTGATGTAATCAATGGGCTTTAAGCCCGTTGTTTAAAGACATTGTCCATTGTATTATTATGATAATAATAAGTAATTTGGATTTTTTTTTGAACTTGGAGAAACCTAAAAAAACCTTGAAATTGAAAATTGCTTTTTGCTGGACACCCTAATAAATTATCAAAGGGATTGTTTACTATAAAATAGAATGAAGATGTCAACTTTTGAATTTGAAAAAAAAGAACAATAATATTGAAAATCAGAATTGATTAAAAAAAAAGTATTGGTGGAAGAAATGCTGTCTTTATACATATATGTATATATTTACAAATTATTGTTTTAACTCCTTTACAGAAGTCGATCTGTGATTGGTAGCGTGGGATTCAGCAAAATCGCCCCCAACGAAGTTCACTTCGGCAGCGCGCCGAATTCTCCCCGAGCAAAATACAAAGACACCCACGACTGGCAAGTTCTGGGTGGTCCAGGTCGTAATCACGACGTCCTGATGGAACTGCAGCTGAATAAAGTTCGCTTCAGGCACGAAGTCTACCCAGAAAACGCCCCGCAAGCCTCTTGGCAGCGTTTGCTGATAAGCGACATAGAAATCCGCGACCGTCTGGCATCGTCAGACATCAACAAATTCCTATATCAATACACGAGTGAGGCCATGCCTCGACAGTCGCACGCGTACATGTTCAAAATCGAGGCGGTGCACATGCGCGCCGATCCAAAACTGAGTTCACAAGAGTGCTGTTTGAAACTGAGTCTGTTGCCGTTGAGGTTGAACATCGATCAGGACAGTTTGTTGTTTCTGATCAACTTTTTTACAGAACTGAGCGACGTCGCTTCGCGCCAAGGAAATAACAGCGCTTCCAACAACACTCAGTCTTCCCCGGGCTCGAGACAAGGTACCCCGACGCATCATCCTCCGGTCATGAGTGTTAGCGATTCGTCGGACAATTGCAATTCGCCAATCGTGATGAATGATTCGCAAACTGAGGGAGTCAATCAAAATATGTTGATTCTTTTGGAGGATGAGCTCACGATAAAGGAACAGAAGACTAATAAGACGGTTCAGAACGATGTACATGATGACAATCAACCTTTGTATTTTAGGTGATTTTGCGTTTATTATTATTTGCCATGTCTAGACATTGTAAAACAAAAATTGAATGGAAATATTTTTTCAGGAGTGTCAGATTTTCCCCTGAAGTTTTAGTAAGATTAGACTACCATGGTAGAAGGATAGATCTCACACATGGTCCTTTAGCTGGATTATTATTAGGATTAGCACAATTGAACAACTCTGAATTAAAGTTGAAAGAAATAAGATATAGGCATGGTTTGCTTGGATTTGATAAACTGATATCGTATTTAATCACCGAATGGGTACAAGATATCAAAAAGAATCAACTCCAAAGTTTATTAGGAGGAGTTGGACCAATGCACTCTTTGATACAACTATGTAAGTATCGCTTAAAACATATGCATTGTTTTAATAAAAATGTAGTATTTGATCGTTTTGTAGTGCACGTTATCATGAATATACCCAATTGTATTTTGAACAGTGCTAACAGAATATTTTCACTAAATGTAACTTATCTAGTTCAAGGAATATTCGACCTATTTCGATTGCCAATTGAACAATACCAAAAAGATGGTAGAATCGTCCGAGGATTGCAAAGAGGTGCCAATAGTTTCACCACATCAACAGCTAATGCAGCTCTTGAATTGACGTCGAGATTAGTCGCTGCTATTCAGAGTACAGCTGAAACGGCATATGATATGGTTAGTCCAGGTCCTAGTGTTCGATGCAAAAAGAATAATCAGAAAGGACGTCGGAAACGATACTACAATCAGCCAATGGATATTCGAGAAGGAGTAGCCAATGCTTATTTATTAGTGAAAGAGGTAATTTCTTTTTAGTTATTAAAAACGTAACTAAAATTTTATCTATCAATATGAAATACAATACTTTATTGATTTATTTTTTAATTTTTTTAAAAAATAATATCATTACAGATTTATTATTAAAAATCTATATTGATATAGAAAAAACCTAAAACTTATACGAGTAAAATCTTTTTTAGGGTCTGGGAGAAACAGCAACACAACTGGTACGAGTTGCAAGTGAAGAACACGAACAAAAAGGTATGTCTGGTGCAGTTGGTGGCGTTCTGAGGCAAATTCCACCAACGGTGGTGAAGCCGATCATCCTCGCGACCGAGGCAACTAGTAACGTTTTGGGCGGCATGCGATCTCAATTGGTTCCTGCCGCGCGCAGGGAAGCCGTGCAAAAGTGGCGGGAAGAACCCACCGATTCGAATTAACACATAGAGATATTTGCCGTTGCATCGGCGAGCACA
Source organism: Masnerella sp. ZL-2020 (assembly GCA_022817265.1). Classification (NCBI taxonomy): domain Eukaryota; kingdom Metazoa; phylum Arthropoda; class Insecta; order Hymenoptera; family Scelionidae; genus Masnerella; species Masnerella sp. ZL-2020. The sequence continues at coordinate 6,493 of JABFPQ010000231.1, forward strand.
TGCAAACCTAACAGTCAATTGTTTACAGTCCTCCCGTTGGGGATCAGAACGTCGGTTTTTTCCTATATTTATTATTTATTGTAATCGCTAACTTCACGTCATACGTTGTTGTATAATTCGATTCGAATTATTCTGAATCTGGTTTGAGCAAGTTTAATTGATAGGTTAAAGCTTCTTATATAAAGAAAGATATATCTTAAAATCTGGATCAAAAACATTTCAAATCATTGATGTATAACTTGATTTATTAACGAAACCTGTTTTCTAAAATTGAAAAAACTTTTTTACGTAATATTTTAAAATCATTTCTATTCAAATTATACTATTTTTCGTTAATACTTTGAATACATTTTTGCAAAGATTTTGAAATGTTCTTTTTTTGTAATAAGCATCGAATTAAACTGTGAATAAAACAAATTGATCTCTTAAATTATTAGTTTTAAAATGACTTGTTCTATATTTTTGCAATAAAATGTTTTAGCAACTGATCTCGGTGGCTTACAAAGATTGTTACAAAAATAATTTATGACAAACAGATGAAAATTGTACCTGACCAATAAGATGAGCAAGAAAATTACGCTTATGATTAATACGGCGTTTTGTAAAATAAAAATTGTAGTGTTTAAGACGATTCGAGTAACTTAGGCAGACTGAATTTACGATATCGATTATTTATTATTCTTTGGCTGAATACGCTTTTGTATGACATTTCGAACTGAAGTATCTTATATCAAGTTTCGATTTGTAAATCAAAAGAATCATGCACAATCTGCGATGTCAGATTCTATAGTTTGAAACAACCGACGTTCTCGTCCCTAAATATTTTTATATTTATTTCTGTGAATTATCTTGAAAACGAAGCACAATGTGTCGTTAACGTTGAAACAGTTGGGCCAAATTTGAAAATAATACTGAATTGTATTCAAAGTAAATTATCATCGTCGAAGATGTATTTTAAGTGAAATTTCATAATTTATTGATATTTGATCGCATAAAGAAATATAATATGGAAAGTTTGCAATCGTTTGTAATGTAATGTCATAACGTTTGTCTTTTATGTGTAAATATGCTTTTATTACTCCAAAATTTGCGAATGTAAATGAACGATTGTATCAGTATGGATTAAAATGAATGAAATGATTCATTATTCATCGACACACGATTATGACATTGCTGGAGTTGTTATTTCAATATTGGATTATTTAATGAAAAAGTCAGATTTTCTCGTATGTAGTACAACTTTCCAATTTACCAAGACGCGAAAATTTATAATTCTGTTTATTTGAATCTTGAATAAAATTCGATTTCTTGATTACATTTTTTGAGTTGATTTGCTGTAAATCGCGAGGAAAAATGTTTGTTTTTGAAAAAGTTTTCTAGATTCTACTGACATGCTGTGACATATTTAAAAAATATGTGCAATCAACTCGAGTCACTATGTAGCTGTTTGTATATTTAATAATAGTTTGATCTTGTATTTATGGATAACATTTACGCTAATCGTGAATTCAATACTCCTGTGATTCAAAGCAAAAATATATATTAATTTTTTATTAGTTATCTGTTTCATTGGAGTTACCATAAAAACTTAGATATATGAGCTAAAGTAATGTTCAGATGAAATAAAAAATTACAATAAATTTTATTAAAAAATTAACCGTAAGTTTTAGAATACGATTAACATTGTACAATTATAATATAATGTATGTAATTGCAATTAGATATAACATGGGTACTCCGATATCACTGTAAAAACTGTTTTTATTTTGTCTCTTTTTTTTAAAACACAAAAGGATGTTTTAAATGTGAAAAAAATAAGTTGAAATTGTAAAAAATGAAGTTTCAAATATGAAACAAACTGCATCGTAAAAAAACAACTTGTTTTTACAGTGATTTTCAGTGTTATCGACGCATATTTATAATTTTTTCTCCAGTGATAGTTTGATAAAAAAAATTGTAAAACCAAATGAGAACTTTAAATTGAAATTATAATCATTAATTATTATAATCATCGATAAGACTGAGAAAATGATATGCTTTAACTAAACATATATCTATAACTAAAAATTTTAAATTTATTTGCAAACGTTAGAGCAGATTGTAATTTCGTCAATTTGTGCTCTAATGTTTTTCCGACAAATTCAAGAAATAAAAACATTATCTGCAATATCATTTTCTCCGTTAACAACTATGTAAATTTCTCTTGTCAGTAACGGATTGTATATATAGATATGTAACAGTTACAACTTTAAATTAATATAATATGTACTCATTTTATAATTGATCATAGAAGTTTTAAATTTATAGTTTGCATAAACGTTATTCAAAGCATCAGTTTTTTACTGTAAATCTGTAAGGGTAACTTGATTACAGTAACAAATTGAAATTCGGTATAAATTACGAAATCTAATTTGTCAATAATAATAATTTGTTACATCTAAAATTATGTATAAAAAAACAATTGTTATAAGATTATATAGTGTATTGTGTATATACTATATACAAAGTAACACTTACTGCTTCAAATGTACTTTTGTTCTAATATGTTTTATACCAATATGTATATTGAACGTTTTTTATTAATAAAATTATATAATATCTCACATGGCTGCTTCAAAAATGCGTATTTTGAATTTATCCTTTATATAATGGTTTCAAGTATTAAGTAGTATACATATATATATTTTATGTGTGTATATATAAAAAGACAGTTTTCAATATTTACAAGGTCAAGTAGTAGAGATCCTGTAAGAGTGGAGAACAAAGCTTTTAGAACTAGTAAAAAATTAGGTATATTATGGATCTATTCAGATTGAATCTATCAGTCTGGATAGATACAATAAATCAATATATTCTGCAACACAATATATTCTATGTCATGTTAACATAAAACCGGTTATATAAAATTTTCCGTTATGTCGAAATATCTATTCACATTACAAGGTCAACACTTCAAAAAAACTGGCTTTCAGTTTCCCTTATAATGAACTGAATTCTATTGACCATATTATTATCACAGTTTGATATGAAAATTATAAAGGAAAAAATAATGAGAGATTTTTATTACATAGAGAATTAACAAAATTCCAGGAAGGATAATAAAATGTGCAATAAGTGATCTGTGGGTAACTTCAGTTAACCTACTCTAACCTTAACAGAGAGCCAGTCCTGGCAAGATCTAAGGCGACAAACATGACAAAATCACAAAAAACATGTTGTTTTCCAAAATAGTTGAAAAATATTAGATGGTTACTGGGTATTAACAGTATTATTTTTATGTTACTCCAGTCTCCATTCACATTTATTCCATAAGGACGGGCCATGCTATTTATGATGGGAGGGTATCGATGATAATAATGGATGATATCCAACGAAAATTCTTAGCTGTAAAAAAGAGTTGGGTTGAAGATGAAGTAATTGATTCGTATTATTTTATAATGGTCCATTTCTGGAACTTCTTCCATTACAGTTATAGGTTGAAAAATCAGTAAAGATAGAATCAGTAAATTTACCAGTGGCACAACGCCTATATGAAATGCATACGTATCTCTCTTCCTCTAAGGATAAGTTCCATCTATGGAACATGTTCCACCACTGCTATTTAATTTTTTCCACCAACCATTTAATTTTTGCTGTCATTATAATGCAAAGATCATCGATTGATACCGCATCAACTTCATGATATTATATTATATAAAATTGGATTTATTCAAAGATATTAGAAATTAGAGACTGGTATAGATATTCCATTCAGGTTGGACCTTAAACCATTATACCAGTCTCTAAGAACATAAAGGATTTTTTTTAATATGGGAAATCTTCATTTCTTATCCAAATGAATGGATTGGTGAACTCTATCAACTAAATTATCGGTAATGTCGTGATTAAAAGGTTCATTCCAAAGTAATATTATATAAACTTTTATAATTTATTTTGCAATAACTACATTATATCAGTCTAACCAATCCAGTCTAATGTGGTATATGATTTTTTGAGACCCATGGGTTAACGGTTAAAATGAATGATTGTTGAAATATTTTGAAAATTTCATTCTCAATGAAAAAGTGTCATTTTAGTTCATCATTCAATAGCTTTTTTTTATATAGTATATACGTAAATATTTTATTTATTTTGTATTTGAGACTGACAAATTGTATACTGTCACACACAAATATTCACTGTCTATGTATATATTGCACTTTGTCTGTTATTTAAATGAGATAACATAGACAATAAAAATCAATATTTACATGAGAAAATTAAATAAGAATATTAGAATCTGTAAGATTTTAATTGATAATAATTTAAACATTAATTTACAATTTAAATTTAATACATTTAAGTACAGTTCTTTCATAAAGATTTGTATTTAAATAACCATTCGTTTGAAAGAATGGTTATTAATATGTATGTGCCTATTATGTTTAATGGCAAAATATATGAAAAATATACTTAAATTTAATTGTTCTTCCCATAAAATATTGTTTTTTTTTTTTTAATTAGAACTTAGAACGAGGAATTATTAATTTCGATAGAAACATTGTATTTTTTTGTAATATTTTATATTAACATATTTTAGAATCAACGAATAACATTGCACAAATTCTCACAAAGGAAAAAAAAAAAATAAATAAATAGATATTTCCAGAACTAGTTTGAAAAATACAATAAATATTGATTTTTCCATTCACGCACAAAAGCTTATTAATTCTATCCTTCTTTGTGTATTTTGAAAGTAAGATGTATCGCTCATCATATTTTAAAAACTATTCACTGTATACTATTAAAAATAATTATTAATTATTATTTGAAAATAAACACATATGCAGTATGAACCGAAAAATCAATTTATAAACAATCTAATATAAAAAATAAATTTACCAAACGACTTGAACCGTCTACTAATTAATCCATGTCTACCAAGAGCGCTTAGCGGGAATTTTCACCGAATGGTCGCAATTCAACAAAACTTTGTCCCAAAAATAATAAAAATTCTAAATTGTCAAATATTCAAAAATCCAAATTCCAAATTTTAATTAAAAAAACAATAACAAGAAAAATAGTACCGACTAAATATTCTGTATAAATGTGCAAAATTTGTGCTTGTAAGACCTTTACATTCCGTGCAATATCATAAGTCTTTTAAGAATTATGACAAAAAGCGCTAATATAAGGTAAACTATAATGTTCAATCTATTATATTCCAATGACAAAATCTCTTTATTCACAAAACTTTATTTATTATAAACAATTTTTCTTCCGATTGTATAAATGTGTCACGATAACAGTCAGATTGAGCGCGTCATTCGTCAGAAAATACTTAACCTAACCTTTAATATCGTATTTTCCCAAATACTATAAACATTTAAGAATATTTTAAAGCATAAATAATTTGCGAGATCAAAATCGTGAACAACAAATACGAAGTTGATTGTAAAAAGATTGTGCGCTCAACCAACATATTAGATCAACTGTTACGCGAAATATGAAAAGGTGTCTCTCCATGGTCCGTGCCGCCCATTCAAAAGCGCCACTTGCAGCGGCGAAGCTTCATTCGAGACCTCGTAACCGAGCAATCGACCTCTACTATCTCTTTGAGAAAACCAACCAGTGTTCAAGATGACTGACAAAGCAGCAACCGAAGCTGTCCCAGCGACCCCGCCGACTCCTAAGAAGAAGGCCGCCGCCGCCAAGGACCAGAAACCGCGTCGCAAGCCGACCCATCCTCCAGCTTCGGAGATGGTCTTGGCGGCCGTGAAATCCTTGAAGGAACGTGGTGGCTCTTCGCTCCAGGCGATCAAAAAGTACATCGCCACCACCTACCAGGTCGATGTTGAAAAACAGTCGATCTTCATCAAGAAGTACCTGAAGACCGCTGTGGAACAAAAAGTGCTGATCCAGACCAAGGGCAAAGGCGCTTCCGGATCGTTCAAGTTGAACGTTGCCAAGTCCGAGGGAAAACCAGTTAAACCCAAGGTCGTCAAGGCTAAAACCACCAAGAAGCCATCCGCTGAGAAGAAGGTCAAAACCGCAGCTACTCCTAAGAAAGCAGTGGCTAAGAAGATCGCTGCCGTGAAGAAGGCTGCTGCGGCTAAGAAATCGCCAGCCAGGAAGGCCGCTGCCAAACCAGCTGCTGCCAAGAAGTCCGTAGCTAAGAAAACCGCCAAGTCGCCAGCGGCGAAACCAAAGGCGCCCAAGCCTAAGAAGACCACCACCGCTAAGAAAGCTGCACCCAAGAAGAAATAAGCTAATGGAATAAAAATTGTTATCTATTCAATTAGATAAATCTTCGAAATCAAACGGCCCTTTTCAGGGCCACTAAATATTTTTACAAAGAATTTATTCATTTACTACTTATCGACTATGCTAAATGTGTAGTATAATAATATACGAGTTTCATCTCAAACTTTCCATTCCATTTCCTGAATCTCAAACATAACCTATGAAGCTATGGCAGTGATTACTATCTTTGTCTAAAAAAATGTGTTCTGTGTATATCGTACTTTACCTTACTCATATGTCTTACTCCTATATAAAAATTAGCTGAGCAACATAATTATACATAATTTTACTTTTTCTTTGAATTTTAAAAATGAACTTGTCGGTTTTAACCTTCCGTTACTCGCGTCTTTTTTACATCCTTTTCCCTCTTTAGTGTCACAGTATCGGATCTCTCTTTCTCGGTGCACTCAGTGCACCACGCGAGTAACGGAAGGTTAAAATGAATTTAAAGGATAAGTAAATTTCTAAATAATTAAATTTAAAGTGGATTTTTTTCATTTCATTAACTTTATTAAATTTTAACCGTCCTCGGGTCAACGTTTTTTTTACCATGAAATAGGGTCAACCTGGGTCATTTTTGTCCGATGCTATTTTCATTTATTTATATTATTAAATTTTATAACAATCTAAAAACAATTATAAATACATTCCATTATATTTTTGTCTGATAAATAATTTATTCTACTAAAATGTAATAATAATTAGTATATTGTTATTACTATTCCAGACAATGTATCTAACAAAAAAGAGAAAATTTAGAAAAATGGAAAAACGCTAGGACAAAAATG
>JABFPQ010000232.1:0-13554 GCA_022817265.1 Masnerella sp. ZL-2020
AGGCTTTCAGTGAACGTGGTGCAGCGGTTCCTAGATGAAACTTTTTTGTTTAAAAAAAATACTTTTTTTTTGTTCAAGGTATAATTAATGAATATCACAGGTCATTTATACTATAATTATATTGTTTGATGGAAAAATAAAATCACAAAAACTGGCTTAAAAAACTTATGTCACCCTGTATAACCCCCTTAAAGTCGTTTTATTTTCAAAAACATTTAATATATTTATTGATACAATAAAATATTTCGAAAATTGTATATAAAATTCAAAGTTTTTATAAAAATTGTCATATAGTTATTTGAAAAGTTCCAAATGAGATTAGTTTTGTATTACAAACTTCAAAATTAATTTTGAAGGAACTAATATTCATAATACTAAGTTACATATTTATTTAAATTTCATCTTTAAGGTTGAAATTGTTAAAAAAAACATTAAAAAATGGATAAACATGATTTTTGACATTCAAAATCAATATGTCAAAATTACCCCAGTTGCCCCTATATTTCCTCTCCAGAAATTTTTATATAAGAACTTAATATATAACGATCCACAAATTTATTCAATAATCAATATTATTTTGTCAACTTTATATGTACCATGGAATTGTACATTAATTGACAATATAATAGTCAATCGATAATTTTTTTAAAAATTATAAAAGCTGGTTTTTAAATATTTCACTTAAAAAAATTTTTAAGTGTTCCAAATGAATTTTGGAAAATGAAAATATTTGAAATAAAAAAATTATTGTTTACATTTTTAAAATAAATTTTTCCATATTGTATCAATGATTATTTAAAAACTTTTTTTCTTTTTGAAAAACTGAACTTCAAAAAGAAAGTATCACACTCTAAACATGTCAAAATATTGAAGATTAAATAATATTTCACCTGTGTATTTTTGAATGCTTTTAAATTGCGCAAGAACTTCATACGATGAGCTACGTGAGGAATCAGCTCTTTAGCAAGATCGTTATCGAGATGAATTATTTCTTCAAGATCTATTCCATTATCTGAAAAAATCAAATGTCATGTCATAAAAGTATAAAAAAATCGAAACCTAGATAATTAGAAAAGCAATATTAGACTAATTAACTAAAATACCTTTGTTGCAGTCGTCGATTAAGTGTTTTTCTTATAATCCGGCGACGCTGAACAAGTAGCCCCAACACGTATATGTTGCATCATGCATTAAACTATTTTTTTGATAAAACAAGATATGTTCGTTAACCAGTAAAAAATACTAGAAAAGTAGGTACTAAAAAATATATAAACGACGTAAATTTTAACTATATAAAAGATTTTGAAAATTTGTTAAAATATTTTTTAATGTTTGTTTAAGAAATAATCATTTTCATATTATATAATAAACTCAATCTTAAATTCAAATAAAAAAATTCTCGTTAAAAGTTGAAATTTTGATAAATTATTACAATTCAATTTAATGAAATATTTATTTATTTATAAAGCAAATAATTACACGTGAACTTACCGTTAAATATTTTGGAATACGAACCCAAATTCCATGCTTTGAGTAAGTCATCAACATTAGTTATTATTTCCATTTTATCTAATGAACCACTCACTGTATTTTAAAATAAATATCTCGAATAAAACACTTATTTACAGAAAATTATTATATTATGAAAATACACGCGGTTACTTTAGATCAGGAAGCAAGGTTATGACCGACCTTGGACCATCGGATGTTTTGACGAAAATGAGGAAAGCGCTTTCTCCAAGCGTCGCATTTCCTAATTGCTCGAATGAGTCATCACTGACCTGCCCCTATTGTCTGAAGATTGACGAAATAGTATTTAGTTAGCAAAACGAAACAGAAACTAAAACTACCTGAAATACCTAATTCAAGAAACATATTTAGTAAACTAGACGATATTACATCGACTAGTCTGTATAGTTAAATAAACTTAACGAAACTAAACGATGTTTTGTTTATAAAACTAAACGCATAGTAATATTAACTAAAATCATGACGACTATGCCCGTTTAATTGCCTTAACTACGCTACTTCTACCCGTGTACAAAAATATACGAAAATTATACACTAGAATCTTACTTAAACTCCTCTCACTTAACCCTTAACATCCTGAACCTCGAAGGAGTTAAAAAATCATATTAGAATCATTATTTTTTTATTATTTGACGTTCAAACAAGTAAAATTTAGCATAAAAAATTTTTCCAATTTTCAACTGTTTTATGTTGTTAATAATTTTGTATTCATTTGAAATACATGTACAAAGCTTTAAAATGATAATATCCATTATATAATTATATTTATAACATATGCAAACATTAACAACAATGTGAAAAACGCGAAAATTGAAAAATCCTAATGTATCATATATGATACAATAGGGACTTAAGGGTTAAACTGAAATATTATTCTGATAATATTGTATATTTAGCATATTATTCTTTTTTTTTACAAAACGATTGCTAAAAATTAAAAAGCAACACTACAAAATTATTTTCCTTTCTTTAGTGAATTTTAGACAAGAGTTTTAACCCTTCCTCCCCACACTAGTTTGAGCCGATCAAGCTCCCCACACAGGGGTAGATTTCTTCCCGGCGCGTTTAGCGCCACCTAGAATTGACTAAAAAAATAAAAATTGAACATGAAATTGTTCGTTAGACTGTATACTATAATGGTTTTATTTTAACTTTCGTTAACATTTAAGTGCTCAAATTTTTAATTGTTTGAAAAAATCGGGTAAAAGCGAAAAGTGCACTGTTTCACTAAAACAGCATAAGTTTTTCAATTCCCATCGAAATTAGCTGCAATTTTTTTCAAATTCAAGAGAATTGAATGTTTTGCAATGCCTTGTTAACGTTTTTATAGCCTTTCAAAAAAAAAATTTTGGTACTGGAGCAGTGCTGTACCAGACACTCTTTGGTACAGCACTGCTCCACGTACGTACACAAAATAAACTGGGCGACTGGCCTATCTTGTAGAGAAGGGTTTCTACATAATTGATTGAATAGTGGCAACGTCGCAGAACACCGTTTGGGACACCCTACCTCGCTTTGAAATTGCGTTGGAGTAGAAATATACCCCAGAGTGGGGAGTTAACAAATCATATATTGTAAAGTGGCCATCATTCTGTCTCTCTTACTCTTTAACATTCTTCATATATTCTATCTTTTTTTTTTTGATGGCGTTATTAGAATACTTTACCCTATGCCAATTCTCAAAAATTTGAAACATATTTTTGAAATTAATAATTATGCAGAATAATTTCTCCATTCATTTTTGATAAAAAAGTTTTTAATAAAAAAAAAGTTACACGTTATAACTGCAAGCAGTTATAATCCCTTCGGGGGGAATTTCATATCAAATAAGAAAATCAACTTATTCATAAATTAGTTATTTAATCAGCAATTGTCTCAGCAGTTGAATTGGCGATTAACTCAGCAGTTGAAATACATGTAACCCGTAAAAAAAACTTTTTTAGGAATTTTTTTTGGGCAAACTAAAAGGAATTTTTTTCGAGGTTTTTTGCACATCATCATTTTTTAGGTCATGAACTAATTTCACCGAATTTCTCCATTTTGAACAACTAGAATCAAAACATTGTATTCAAATTTCACCGCCACCTAATCACTGAATAATAGCTAATTAACGACAACTTCATTCCTTATATACGACAATTGTTGACATTTTATTTCTCTGTACGAGGCTTTGGAATTTTTAAACAATACTTAGCGAAATGTCTTCGCAAAATTCCTATAACCAAGCCGAAAACATTAGGATGACCAACTATTGGTATAATATTTACATAATTAACATTAAATATTAACAAATGTAAATTACTACGTTGTAAACACAAAACAAGGGAACTCACTTATAATTATGAACTTTTAAACATAACTCTAGAACAAGTCGAAGAAATAAAAGACCTTGGCGTTATAATAGATAATAAACTAACATTTAACAGTCACATTCAATATACAATAAATAAATCACTAACTATGTTGGGATTTATCAAAAGGAGAACAGAAAATTTTAAATCTATTAAATCATTGACAACTTTATATAACTCATTAGTTAAATCTAAACTACTTTATTGTTCACAAGTTTGGTCCCCAAGCACTACCTACCAAACCAACAAAATTGAAACAATTCAACACAAATTTTTCGCTTATATTGCATACAAAATTAAATTACCGAATCCTCTTATAACTCATAATTATGAAGTGATTGCCCGCAAAACAACCCAGACAGAACGGAAGTTTACAGGAGGTTGGAATGTCGTCTATAGACAGTTGAAATACGGTTTTCTAAACGTTATGTAAATGTATTTCAATAAATTTGGCCTTTCGGCTTACAAATTCCCGTTTCAGTCCCGGGATGGACTTACAAAAATACTCTGTTTTCTATATACAAATCATCTCCCGCGTTTCTCTCACATTCCTGCACTCTCTCTCACACACACCTTAACAACTACGACGAGCGAGGGGACTTACCGGGTCCTGTCGCTTCTCCTCATAAAGTTCAATCCTACCTTTCATTCCCCACTCTCAAACCCTCCCTATCCCTCCCTAAGCTCTTACTCCATTCGTAACCCTCTCCCTCCTCCCCCAAAAGTTCACCTATCCCTCCCCCCCATTTATTTTTCACCCTTTCACACCTGTAGACTACATGCTCCAGATCTTCTTCTCCCAACCCGCACAGTCTACACCTCCTCTCTTCTTCCCTTCTCCAATACTCACTCGCCCTCCAAAGGTTACCGCACCTCAATCTCGCTATTCCTTTAATTCTTACTGCATTCCCCCTCCCTTGATCCTCAAGATATTTTGGAACCCTCCCTGTTACACACCTTCTATACCACTTCCCATACCTCGAGCTTTCAATATTCCCACACCTTTCCTGTCCCTGCACCTCTCTATCTCTGTCGGCGCACCTTTCTCTCCCTCCTCCCCTCTCTCTCTCTATCTCCCACCCTAGATTCGACCAACCGGTTCTCCTCCAATAACTTTCTCTAGCCCCATCTTTCTTTTCTTTTATGCTTTCCAAAATGCACCTTTTCAACAGTTTCTCCTCCCCCCTCCTAACTGTCTCTTCGAATGCCAAGGCCATCTTTCCTGTCCTCACTCTCGTCTTGTCCCACTTTAGCTCTTCCATCACGATGTAACCCGGCGTTCCTCTATCCAGCCCTAGTATCCATCTCCCGTACCTTTCTTTTAGCCTTTCCACCTCCCTTATTTCTTCCCACCCCCATTCCTCTGCCCCGTAAACTAGAATGCTCTCTACAATCCTCTCAAAAAGCATTTTTCTCAATTTTATCCTTCCTCTGAATCTTCTTTCCCCTATACCCCATATTCTCCCCATAGCTTGTCTGGCCTTTTTCAGTCTCTCCTTCACCTGTCCTTTCCACCCATTGTTCTTAGTAAAAACAAACCCCAAATAATTAAAACTTTTTACCTCCTCGATTTCTTCTCCCTCCCAACTCCATTTCCTCTCCTTTCTTCTTCCTCTTCCTCCCCCCTTTTCGAACACCACCATTTTCGTTTTTCCCACATTAACCCTCAGCTTTTTCCCCCTAAAATACCTTTCGCACCCTTTTATCATTCTACACATCTCCCCCTCCTCTTCCGCCACAACCACCGTGTCGTCAGCGTATGCCAGCGACCAGATTCTTTTCCCCCCAACCACCATACCACCATTCTGCGCCCTTTCCAAATACTCTTCCAAATCTGCCACATAGACATTGAACAGGGTTGGGCTTAGCGGACAACCCTGCCTCACCCCTTTTGTCGTCCAAAACCCCTCCGAAATTTCATCCTTCACTTTCACCTTGCATCTTGTTTCCCCATACATCCATTTAACCACGTTCATTACTCCTTCACTTACTCCCCTCTTCCTCATCATCTCCCACAGAACCTCCCTATCCAAGCTATCAAATGCTGCCCTGAGGTCCAGAAAGAGAGCGAAGATCTTCCCCCCTCTCTTTCTGAACCTCTTCTCAACCCCCTGTCTCAAAATACGAATGTTGTCCGCACATCCCCTCCGCCTTCTGAAACCTGCCTGATTTTCCGTCCACCCCCCTCCCGTTTCCATTTCCTTCCTCACCCTTTCATTCACAACCTCTGCAAAAATCTTGTAAGCCGTATCTGTCAACGTTATACCTCTATAATTCCCCAATTCCTCTCTATACCCCTTTTTATAAATTGGCACAATTATCCCTTCCCTCCAACTTTCTGGGTAAAATTCCCCCCTACCAATAGCTCTCACCATTTCCCACAGTCTTTCTTTTATCTTTCCCTTACCATACTTCCACGCCTCATTTCTCACACCATCCCCTCCTTCCGTTTTTCCCTTTTTTAATCTCTTTAGAACTCTTTCCATCTCTGACTTCTCAATCTCCAGCCCTCTCTCCCCTTCGAGACTCCCCCTTCCCCTTTCTTCTTCGCTTAGTTCTTCCTTACCCCCTAACTCTCTTATAAAGTGTTCCCTCCATTCCCCAATCTTAAATTTCTCTGTTACCCCTTCTCTCTTCCTCAAATCCTTTCTCAGGTACTGCCAAGCCTCTCCTTCAGTCTTAATTTTGCCCAGTTGTCTCTCCTCTTCTCTTTCCCACCTCCTTTTCTTCCTATCCTTGATCTCTCTCCACTTCTTTTTTAATTCTCTCATCTCCTGCTCTGGCCTTCCCTTCCTTTTCGCTTTCTTCACCTGCTTCCTGAGTTCTCTACATTCCTTGTCGAACCATCTCCCTCCTCTTCCCTTACTAACCTTTACTTCTTTTCTATGAGTTAACCCATTCACCCTCCCTATCAGCTCTTCCCACCCTCTGTTCCCGATTCCTTCTTTCCAGACTATTTTCTCCTCCTCTTTTTGGAAGGCTAATATGTCTTCCTCCCCCCATAACTGGACGACCCTTCCTCTCTCCCCTTCTTTATCACCTTCCCTATTCCTGCCTCTCCCAACGTCCAGTCTAATTTTCAGTGGCATATGGTCTGACTCCAACCTCCATCCAATTTTCATATCCCTTATTCTTCCCCATCCCTCCGCATTTGTCACTCCATAGTCTATCACTGACTTCAGATGCCCTTTCTCAAAAGTCCATTCCCCTTTTCTATCTCCTTCCTTATTGCCATTCATCACCATCCACCCTCTTTTTCCCAAAAATTCCATTAGCCATTCCCCTTCTCTGTTCTTTGTTTTATCTTTAGATACCCTCTCCCCTATTCCCCATTCCTCCATACTACCCTCCCCCCCTATCCTAGCGTTGAAGTCTCCTCCCACCACTACCTTTCTCTCTTCCTCTTCCCCTAATCTTGAATCTAATTCGTCCAATAAATCTTTCTTACCTCCCCTATTATAGACTGTAATCACCTCCCATTCTTCCCCCCCAATTCTCAGCTTTCTATTTACAGCTCCTTCGCACTCCCACCCTACTCCCCCGTCTAACTCTTCCCTTATTCCCGTTATAATCCCTCCCATCGCCCTACCCTTTTTCTTTTCTCTTCTCGCGAACTGGCACCTCCATCCCCACCCCTCAGGCAATTTTTTCTTCAATTTTTCCCAATCCTTTTGCTCTACCCACGTTTCTACCAATCCTATCACATCAAATTTTTTCATCCATTTCCACACCTCTTCCTCTTTTCCCCCTGCCCCTGCAATATTCCAGAACAGAATCCTAACCCCATCTCTCCCAGCCCCCCTCCTTTTACCCCTAAGTTTCATACATTTTTTGACTCCACCAAACTATTGTTCTCCCAATTCCATCTCAGCAATCTGTCGTCAATTCTCAATTTCATATACCCTTCTCTAACTAACTTCTTCCCCTTCTTCCTCTCCTCCTCCGCTATTTTCCTTATATTTCTTTGAATCGCTCTTTCCTGTTTTGTCCTATCATTTTCTATATAAATCTTTTCCCCCTTCAGCCTTGCCTTACCCCTCATCACCTTTTCCTTCTGTTCTCCGTTTGCCATTTTCGCCCATACCATGCCTCCCCCTCCCCTTTTTATCAAGGTGTACAGATTAACTATTTATTGCTAAAAAGTTGCTTTTCGAAACCTTTTTTTTTATGCAATGCGCGCTTTTAAGCTCAGTCTAGCCCACTGTGCGACGCCTGCACGCATCAGATTTTGGTGTATCTGGCGCGTCGCTGGGACGTCGCTGGGCCGTCGCCGGCTCGACATTGTTGCATCCATAGTGAGTCGATTTCTTAATGACGCTCGAGCGACGCGCTACCAACGCACCACCGACGAGCCAGAGACACCAAAATCTGCGTCGCTGGCGAGTCGCTCATTTGCAATTGGGTTGTCTGATCCCATGTCGGTGTTTGAAGCGTTCCAACCACCCGTTGCTGGCCTAAAACAGAGAATTGATTTATTATATTGTGAAAAAATTCTTTCGAGTCATAACACCGAACAACAATAGAATGCACATAGTTAATTCATCGTTATTCCTATCATCTAAACAATGTATGATAATTTTATAAAATAATATTTGAAATTTTTTAAATACTTTAAGTTGATATACTTTATATAATAATTTTTTTATAGTTAAGAATTACACATTTATAAAAAAAACTGCAGAGAATGATTTCCGACGACCCATTTGCTTAAATGCATAGATAAAGAATTTTTTACATGTCAAGTGTAATGCGGGTTCAAATTAGTTACGTTTTAGATAAATACCATAGTTTTACAGAGTTAGAATTTTAAATACAGTAAAAAAGTAATTATCTCTTAATCAATATTATTTCATTGCAAATTATATTACCTTGAAATGTTTGCTTTGAAAATTTAATAATTGAACAAGTAATTCTATTAGTTTATTAAACCTGATCTATTGCAAATTTACATCTGATAAGTATGAAATATCAGATAAGCGTAAAGAAAAAATGTTCGAAGGACTTTATATCTCAATCGTATTCGTAATTGCATATCAAACGTCAAACATTCAATTTTCGTTGCATTCCGTTGAATATACTTGAAGAATGTTATGTGTGTCATCTTATTATACTCTTTAGTAATTTCCTATATTTACGCTAATGACATATAAAATATGGATCCCTTTTCTATAAATATATATATCTATCAGTGGCAGTTTTTTAAAATTATGCGGAAACGGCTGAATTGAATTCCAGTTGTTTCAAACGCAATTTCATGTAAAATTAAATCAATGTTTAAACTTTTTATTCGCTAACTTTTTCGCGGAAAAATAGATTCATTTCATTCAGTTCGATTGCTTTTCATCATTTCCATAAATGTTATATCGACATTGCAAAATGTTATTTACATGACAAAATGTTTGCCAAAAGGACACAAAGTCAACAAGCATTTACCAACCTTATATTTGATTCATTTGCAGAAATTCTCTTACGGAATTTAAAATGTGCCAAATGTTAATCGTCAAATTTTAATATCTTCAAAGTAAGTTGCTTTTGCGTATTCAATGATTGATTACGCTAAACTCAAAGATATGTATTCATTCATTCATTCATTCGTAAAGGTATCTTATAATTTTTTGCTTAAACGGATGTTTTTCTTGAATTGTTTTTTAGAGAAATAAATTAGCAGCTTAATTATACTTAATTAAATGTGCTATATACTTTGTTATTATAATGAGTAATGCTTTTAGTTACACTACAAAATCCGCAACTATTAATGTTCATATTAAAAAATACATAAATAACTTAAATAAATATTTTTGAGTGTTTTATGGAAAATTCATAGAAATCAAATTAATTTTACAAATAATTTGAAATTTGAAATTCACATATTGTTTTTTTTATTAATTTATTATTTACTGTAGGAAAATGATGTACGAGAAATACGTTTTAAAATTAGTAAACAAAATTTTTATAAAATGTTTCTATGAGGTTCATTTTTGGTCCTGATTGCAAAAATAAATTAATTACTTTTAAATAAATGTTTAAACATTTTTATTTCAGTAAACCTGTGTTTTATCAACACATCCAATTTTAATAAACAATTATCATCTAACTATAAGCTAGGTAACTGCAAAAAACAGGTGTCATTAGACTTGCGTGAATGTATTTTTCGGTAAACGTGCATTATTTTGTTAAAACATATTTAAATATTTTGACAATATCTGACAGCATCGCGAATGTGCCACTTGTTTTTCGCGCGTATAATTTTATCAAATGATTGCAATTTGATAGAAAAAAATATACGTTTGATGAACTAGCGTGTGAATTTTGGCGGGGAAAAGTGTAAACGAGAAAGAATCGACGGTGGAAATGTAAAAGTACGGAAGTGGAATAAATAACTGACCAGTGGCGCGTTCGTTGACCCGCGGGCTATTCCGTGTTTACATTGGGCGCGCGGAGCGTTGCGGGCTCCGGGGTCCGGGTCTGTCGGCTTGGTTGGCCGCGCGATCGCTATTGCCGCGGCTGGAGTCACATCCTGCGACCGGTGGTAGATACGCGCACCAGCAGCGATCAGGCGTCGGCACCGCCGGCGGCGCCAGCACCGGCACCGGAGCACTCGGCCGGCCCCGCCACGGCCATCGCTTCGCCGCCCCGCGGAATCCTGCCGCCACGCCGGTCACGTGACCCCGAATCACCGCGATTGCGCTCGCAAAAACATGCTCCCGAAGTGGTTTCCCAGGTGGTTGGCTTGGCGCGGTTCCCGGGACCAACGGAAACTCGGTCGCGCCAGCGGCTGGCACCAATGACAGCGCCGCGGTTGCACCAGAATTGCACCGGAATGGCACCGTATGGAGAACGCGCGCGGCTTTCACTCGCGAGCACAGGCGGGCCCTCGAACGTGGAAACCAAGATGGTTCCGAGCCGGGCCACCGGAATCGGGATACGCGAGACGCGCGCGCGCACCGCAGACGATTTCGTACTACCGGTCGCGGTTACCACCAGGGTACGGCAACGAAGGTTGCATTCTCGACGACTCGCCGCCGCCTCCTCCTCCTCTTCCTCCTCCGCCACCTCTTCGACCGATTCCACCTCCCCGCGACCGACCCACTCCTACTCACCTGGGCTATTTACCTGGCCAACCTGCCCAGCGGACCCACGCGAACCGACACGGAAACGCACGATTCCCGCCGATTCCACTCACGCCGACTTACCGATATACCCATATTCGGCCCATTTATATTGTTCGATAATAATGGTTTAACAAATTTTCAATTAATGAGTCATCCAAATTTTTTTAGATTTAATCAAAATTAACGAGAGTTTTCAAAATGTGGAGAGATGAAGAGAATTTTTTTGATTTTTAATATAGATTTATAATAAAATTATATTTGCACACACTATTGAATTTCGAATAAATGATTATGAAAAATAATTTATTAACCACTGTAGGAAGTTAAAATTATATGTGAACCGATTTTAATGACTATACAGTCCTTGATTCAAAACAATGCAAACTTATGAAATCAAATCTTAGCAATTTTTCTATTTTTGAGACTACTAAAAAACAAGATTCTATATATTTATAAATAGTTACATCCTAAATATCGTTTTCATAAAAAAAATTGCTAAAACTGAAAAAATTACTTCGAAGTGATTTTGAGTTCTGTTGAGAGGATCCTTTTTTTGTAAAGAGAAAATTCTTGAGTATAAGGTCAACTAGGGAAACGTGACCATTGATTTATAATGTTAGAAATAATGTTTATTTATTTTGTTAACGATTTTTCTAATAATTTCAACCTTAAAGATTAAATTGACATAAATATTACATATTTTTCAATTTAACTGTGAAAAAATTAAGTGTCACAATTACCCCGGCTTCTCCTTGTACACGAATTAAAGAACATATCTCT
This sequence comes from Masnerella sp. ZL-2020, assembly GCA_022817265.1. NCBI lineage: Eukaryota > Metazoa > Arthropoda > Insecta > Hymenoptera > Scelionidae > Masnerella > Masnerella sp. ZL-2020. The sequence goes on from JABFPQ010000232.1 coordinate 11,774, forward strand.
ACTAAATTTGTCAAAAAAGACGATAATGTATTTCTTTTCACCAAACCCTTGCTTTTACTGAAAGTGCCCGACTTCCGAAAAATATATACATGATGTTTAAAATTTCAAAAAGTTTTTAAATCATAATTTATATATTTTTATTAGAATAAATCAAAAAATTTTTTTATCTTTCTATAAAAGCTCGATTTTGTAATACAGAAGAATATCATATTATATTTTCAATGTTTAAAATAATATCACATTTCATGAAATTTCAAGATGTCAGACTAAGATGAATAACGTCAAAATGACATATTCCATTGTTTAAAAGGATTCCATATAAATAAGATTAAGTTTGTCCAACGGAAAATTATTTAAATTAAAGCAGTGATAGATGTATTTTAAAGTAACAGGTGGTATAATCATGACAAAGTTATATAACTTTTTGTAATAAAATAAAAATGATCAACATCGAATTATAACTAAGTTTTAGTAGTTTCAAGTTTATGGCATGGCAATAAAACAATAACATCAAAATTGTTCATTATCAGATGAACTAGATAATACTTATTTGCATATTCATATAATCAATTTATGTCAACATTTTAATGTATAGAAATTATGCAAATAATGAAATCGATAATTTATCACATTCAATACAATAAAAATATAATGATGTAAGATATAAAAAGAATTTGTATAATCATAATTTTTGCATATATTTTACCAATACGTTATCAATCTCAAAAATTGTTTTCTTCAATTTATTTAACTGGTTAAATATTTCCGTTGTTCAATTTGATCGAAATGTAAACGACGGAAATTGAATAAATCAGCGAGAACTTATAAAAATAATTCAAATTTGCTCTATCAAAAAATCATCAATTTTGCTGGAAAATTGCTAATCAATAAGCTATCGAAAACTGAAGTAACTTTGCTCGGCAATACATTGATGTTTAAATCAAAAAAGCACGTCTTGCCTAATATATTCAAAGCCGAGTTGTCTCAAGACTTGAATTTTGCAGATAAAAAACACTTGATATTGCATGTACAAACAAAATATACCTATTCGACATAGATCACCGCAAGCAAGACGCGAAACGGCAAACACTCGAGTCAGACAAAGAAAGAGGACAAAGTTTCCCAATGTCTTTGTCTTCTTCAAGTGTTTACCATTTAATATCCTTGTCGGAGCAATCTTTGACAGTGCTTTTACCAACCATTTAATAGTTAATGACACTTCCGATTTACATGCCTTTCTCCGTAAAAAACCTTAATACACTTTTTTTAAAAGGCGATTAAAGTTAACGCAAACGATATTTTATTGTATTATATTACATTTGTAACTAAATTTATAATAAAATTTAATCAACTCTCATTTTATTTTTACAAAGTTTTTAATACAAAATAGTTTTTGTGCGAATTTAAGCAGTTAATAAATCTTATTTAATCTTTATTATTTTTAAAAAACAGTTTTAGGAAAAAGAAATTTTTTAAATGTGTATGTTAGCCATTTTTTGTTTTATCTGCTTTTTTATAATGTTTTTTTTTTAAAAAATGTATTTTAAAAACTTTTGTAGTCACATTTAAACCATTTTCAAGTGTTTTAAATGTTGACATATCTTTTTAACATATAAAACACTTTTAATGTTTTACAAAATAATAGTATATTTTGCATCAAGGGAGTAAAGTTGAGTTTTACTCCCGCGGTGCAAACGATATTTTTCGTCACAAGTGCATGTAAAAAGTCGAACTTTTAATCCCTGGATGTGCAGGAGTAAAGTGCATTTTTAGTCCCTAGG
>JABFPQ010000233.1:0-13521 GCA_022817265.1 Masnerella sp. ZL-2020
AGAGTACACTTTCGACCCGATTAAACCTACGAACCGTGACCGTTTTTGCGGTCAAAGTGAAAAAAACACGAAAAAATGCGAAAAATGGACATTTTTTGACTTTGTCGTCGCGTTGATCGGTACTAAATATCAAATGTGCCTGACCGGACATACATGAAATTGTTCGTTTTTTGATAAGGAATAAGTAGAGTACACTTTCGACCCGATTAAACCTACGAACCGTGACCGTTTTTGCGGTCAAAGTGAAAAAAACACGAAAAAATGCGAAAAATGGACATTTTTTGACTTTGTCGTCGCGTTGATCGGTACTAAATATCAAATGTGCCTGATCGGACATACATGAAATTGTTCGTTTTTCGATGAGGAACAAGTAGAGTACACTTTCGACCCGATTAAACCTACGAACCGTGACCGTTTTTGCGGTCAAAGTGAAAAAAACACGAAAAATTGCGAAAAATCGACATTTCTGGACTTTGTCGTCGCGTTGATCGGTACTAAATATCAAATGTGCCTGACCGGACATACATGAAATTGTTCGTTTTTTGATAAGGAACAAGCAGAGTACACTTGCGACCCGATTAAAACTACGAACCGTGACCGTTTTTGAGGTCAAAGTGGAAAAACCCTGAAAAATTGCAAGAATTTGATATATCTGTATTAATTAATGCTTTTTTGTTCTAAAAACGGTATTTTTGTTGTTTTTCTGATGTTTTTATTAGTTTCTGATGCAAAAATGTTGTTTCATTTTTTTTTTGTCAAAAATTTTTCTAAGTCCGAAAATGTTGATTTTCAACGTTTGGAACTTCACGCACATAATTTTTTCGCATTTTGATGTGTCTGATAGTTTTATATGATAAAGTGGTAATACAGATGCCACTGACTAAACTATCAAAACTTTAAAATAACTTATTGTTGAAGAAATGAGCAACATTGAATATAAAAAAAAACAGAATTTTTTATTCGAGACCTCGACACTCAAGTATAATTTTGTCTCATTTTCGTGTTTTTGACAGTTTTATATAATAAAGTGGTAATACTCACTTTATTTCATGTTATCAAGGTCCGCGGCAGCGGACCGACGAGGTAAGGTTAGTCGTACGCTGCCGCGGAACTCTTTTCTGGGATATCTTGCTGCACATAGCGTTTTCCTTGTCTTACTTGTATTGCCGCCATAAAAGACAAGGAACACGCTATCAATTAAAGATAGAATTTTTGTCTGACGACTGGTTGCTGCCCCCTGGTGTCATTTTGAAGAGCTGGACAAATGGCTATATATATTGCCTCGCCGCTACTAATGTGTAAGACAAGGACGCATAACGCTTAAAGTAGCGTGTAAGACAAGGTGAAAAGTCATGCCTTATAAACCAACTGAAAATTTTGTTTTAAGATTTTATACGTTTTATTGCACAACATGAGGCAATTAATGACTCAATATGCAATTCATAATAGAACAAAGTTAAAAAGTGCTCTTTTTGAATATTTTAGAAGATAGAAGAATAAATAATATATTAATAATTTGTTCTGCATAATATTTGATAATGGTAAAACAGAACAAGAAATGTAGTGTGGTTCGAAGCTGGTAGGTGGCGCGCGGTGAACTATTTGGTTTCGGCAGTGACTGTCACTGGTTTTGGTGTTTGGTTTTTAATCGCGAGTCGCGACTTCGGATGCAGCAGATGCAGCGAAAGCTTTCCGTTTGTGCGTTGCGTCCACTATGACCGATGACGGATCTTATTCACACGACAAAAGCTTGTTTTTTATTTCTATTGACTTCAATAGAAAGTCGGCAGATATGAGTGACTTGGAGGTTAAACAATCATTGCTTTTGTAAGTAAATTTTAAAAACATATTTTATTCATTGTTTTATGCTTTGTTTACATTTTGTATTTTAAGCAAAAAAAAACAAATTAAATATTGTTTGTTATTTATTTTCTGTCACACTAAGCAACATAGTTTTTTTGTGGACAATGTTATAATTAACAAGCGTCAAAATCATGCATAGATATCCCATAGAAAATAGGAACAATTATTGTCAATTTGTCAATTGAAGAACTCTTTGTCAAAGAGAAATTTAATTTACGAAATTGTACAATTAATCGTGTTGATATGCATTACAGGTTAGTCGAAATATCGGACCTAAAGAAGGGTGACAATGTTTAAACTTTAATAAATGCTTGTGTTAAATAATTTGTCTCACTTCTGCCTGGAGAATAATTGCGAACAATGGCTCTCACCAACATCCTTCTGCTGAGTCAAATAGCAGGATATGTTATTGGACTAATTTTATCATTATGCATAATTGTGCCTATGAGCTTGCATCAAGATGAGTTCAGGTAAATTGTTGTTAATTAATTATATTTTTCTTTCAAATGACAAATAACTTGTATGTTTTCATTATATTTTTATTGACATTATTCATATTTTTATTTCTTAGAATTCTTTGAAAAATTATGATAAATTCATATATCAAATACAAATAATTTTTGTATATTTTTTTATAAATAAAGTAATTCCCAGCTCTTCGAACAATGAACAAAAATTAAACTGCTTTAATAATGACAAACAATTCAAAAAATATTATATTAAACATTTTAAGTAGTTAATTATAACTAAATAATTTATCAATATTTATCAAATAATTTTTTTTTTATTTATTCAATAAATTTATCAAAAGTGTATTCAAAAATGAATTTCTTTATAACAATATGATAATTATACCAAGGACTTATCTAATATTAATTAATTGTTCTTGATTTATAGAGGACATTGCCTATTATTTTCAACTGGAGTTTGGCAAGAAACAGATGGACAATTTGTGGTCAACTGGGCATCTCAAGCTTACTGTAATTATACAATATTCGTTGGTCTCATGCTACTGCTGATGTCCTGCATACAAATATACCGTTTATCAATGATGATGTACCGAGGCGAAGACAGCTCCTTCTTATCAGCATTTGTCGACGTTGTCAGCTGCATATTCCTCACCATAATAACTCTGATAGCTGCAATTTTTGTCACACTGGGTTTCATGACATGGTGCCAATGTATGACAAAAAGATTTCCATCTTGTGAACTGGCGGTTGGAAACGACATTGACAAAGCTGATGGCATTGATACTTCCAATTTCCATATCGAAATGGGTGCAGCGCAATTTGGAACATGGAGCAGTCTCTCTGTTTGGGTTGGTTTATCAGTGTTCGCGGTACTCAAATTATTACGGTATCATCAAATGGAGAACATGAAAGTTTCCATGTATCGCGAACGACAAAAATTAATCGAAGCCACGACAAGTAACAAAACTCCGGAAACTACTTAATTGATTACTCAGTTTACTTTTTGTAACGCGACAAAATATGTTAAGAATTAATTTAATATTTTTTCAAATACCGAGTTTATACATTGATGCAGCGTAACATTTAATTTTTTTTCTTTTTATTTATGAAAAATCGCTGTTAAATTAGTTGTTTATCCAATGGACTAGTTACCATCTATGATTGTAATTATTAGTTTGTATTTACTAAAGGATCATGAAGTTTTAATATTGTGTATCAAGCATATACATATTGTTCTAAATTATTTTTCATGACAAAATATGGTAATATTATATCTAAGGTGTTGTTTCACTGACTTTTAAAATTGATTATACATAGAGATTATAACATTAAATGTAAAAAATTAATAATGCATATCAGTATAATGTGAAAATGTTAATAAAATAATATGTGAAGTAAGGTATAGAATTTTAAATGTCATTGAAATAACACTAATCAAATTTCGCAACTATTTTATAGTTAGCATTTGTAAATATAATTCTCTTATAATATATTGTTATTATATTATATGATAATTGTCGCTTTAATTTTTTAAATTCTATGTACGAGAAAATGTATTGATCTGAGAAGTAAGATAAACATTCAATTATGTTTGCTTGAATATGATCAATAAATGTTTCTTTATAAAGGCTTGGATGATTTGATAATACTAATCGATTTTCATACGTTTATTTATTTATTTATACAGATTGTAATAATTACAAATAATTTTCACATTATTTCGCTGAGGACTAATCCTGTGCAAGAGTCTGCCTATCTAACAACTAACTTATAACTATTTGTCTTATTTTACATTGCACTTTTGAGTTATGATTTTTTTATAATTAAATGAAAGTATAAAATAATAATATAGATTATAAAGATACAGTTTCAGAGTTAAGATCTATCAGAAAATTTCTAATGATTTTACTTTTTTTTCACGTAGTTTGTCATAATTAATATCTTTGATGTTATTTATAAATAAGTTAAACATTTTGTAGCTGATATATGTATGATTTTTTCTGCTGATTTCTTTTTTGAATTTTGGTGGCTTTATAATAATTTTTTTCTTTTTATCGTCGATCAAAGCTTGGTAAACAGTAATTCTGAAGAATACATTTTCCTCTTTCCATATATCAACTTCAAACTTGCTTTTTGTATAATATATCATCAACATCTGTTTACAGTTAAATATTGATTATTTATTTCAAACAATTAATGGTTATGTACATTTAATGAACTTATCAATTATCAAAGCATCTGTTTTCATCTTACATTAATCATACATTTAGTAATTACTATAAACAACAGTCTTTCTAAAAAATAAAAAAAAATTTATGGAATAGTAGGCTTACATTGTTTGAGAGTATTGCGCTTAGTACCTACTGGACAGTCGTCATATTTTGGAAACTGCATGATTATAAACGGCACAATATTAATTCTCATGCATTCAACTTGAATGCATGCTCTATTCTTTTTTCAATTTTTAATGTTAAAATATATGAAAGTTTGCTTAATTGCGTTCAGTTGTTAGGTTTTCACACGGTAAATTTGATAAAACAAATGGTCTTGAATGAGATTACTGTTTGGAAAATGCATCTCATGTTGGCATTGGTGCAAATTTGTATTTTGTTATAATTATATAATTGACCAGACAAAGTAACCAATTCTATTGTTGAGAAATTATCATCGATCTTTTTTTATTGACTTTTATATTGTTTCATTTTAATTAATGTTAATATAACTTATATATTATTTATATTTTCAAAACAGTACAATTCTTCATTACTTGTTGAAAATATAAGAGTTCATCTGAAGGATATTAAACTTTAACTTTGTAGAAGTGATACTTACAAATCTTAAAATAAAAATTTCGCATTCATTTTTAAAGTAACTTTGATCTCAATCTAAGATACTGTCATTCTAAATCACTGTTCTCTTAAAATAAGATAACATGATGATAGATGATTTTCATAATTTCTTATTTAAGTTTAGAAACTTCAACCTATACGTGGAGAAAAATCATGACTGCCAGTGGAACTTATTATTTGACTAATGAATATTTGAAAAGAGTTATGAATCATGAAGGCAACAAAACTCAGCATGTTTTCTACAATTCTTGCTGGTGGTTGTGCTGGTATTATGAATTGGGCTGTTTGTATGCCAGCAGATGTTGCAAAAAGTCGACTTGGTAAACAAATTTTTTTAACTATTGCTAAAGTTTAACAATAAATGAAACTTTGTAATTTAAAAGTTACTTTACTTTTATTTCTATTAAAATAATTTATGATCTTTATAGAATCATGTTATAATTTATAATAAAAAGTTTGTATACAATATTTTTTTATATAAAATAAGATAGAGAATAAATTACAATTTCTTTTAGAAATAATGTGGTTAAAAATTTTTAGGATTGCAAAAATTATAATGAATGATTTTTTTTCAATACAGCACTACCAGAAATGTGCAAAAATGTAAGACAAGTATTCAGGCACATGTTAAAAGAAGAGGGCGTTGCTGCTTTTTAAAAAGGATGTGCACCTGTTATGATAAGAGCTTTTCCCGGTGAACGCAGCTTGTTTCTACGGTTTCGAAGAAGACTTGGAATTTTTGAACTGGGTGGCACCCAGTTTATAATAATGTCTATTCTAATCTTTGTCATGATAATAGATAATTCTAAAGGGATATAGAAATATTTTACATTTTGAAAATTTTTGAAAATATATTTTTTCTCAATAAACATTGTACATAGAAAAATGCAAATGTATTAATATAAAATTGATTATGTATACAATTTTTCATGATGTTTATTAAGAAAGAATAATTGCGAAAAAACGCACATTCTTTTGAAAGCATTCCAAGAAATTGAAAAATTTCATTTATGGGAATGTTTTTTCGCAGCTCATTAAAAGAGAATATTCTTATTGACGTCCTTGCTATATTTATACCTACATTTTTTGATATTTTGATTAAGCCTAAGGAATAATAAGAATAATTTAACACAAATTGTAGATTTTCCTTTGGCCGTTGATAATTTTTCTTTGCCCAAAGGTTTTTGCAAAGTAATATTTACTTTATATCGGTATAGGTATTAATCGATTATGGAGTATTTTGATTAATCAATGTCTGTAGATTAATCATGTTCATTATTTAGAATTTAACTTGTCCACATAATGTTTCTTAAAATTATATATTGAAATTACTAAAATGTAAAAATGAGATTAGTATACCTAGTATAATAAAACATTGTGACAATTGACAAATAATTTTGTATTTAAAATAATCTTTCGCCGATATAATACTTTGAAAATGAGACATTTATGACACTTTGAAAGTACTTGAAAGTATACAAAGAAATAAATTAAAGTTGAATTTCAGGACATTATTTTTGGATGGCTGTTTCGTATTTTTGTGAGATAATAGTTCCTTATAAGGAACAATTAAGAGTCTGATAAAAAACGGATTATTTTTGACAATGTATATACATAATTAGATTAAATCCAAATAAACACATATCATTAGAAAATACAAAATCTAACTCAATTTTGAAGAACTATTTGCAAAATAAATCTTTTCAAACGATTTTCAATTAAAAGGTATACATAAAAGTGTAAAAATTTAAATTAATAACTGTTTATTTAGTCATAGTAAACCCGTTTAATTTGAATGTTTAATACATGTTAAAAGTAGAATGAAAATATTTACAACTGATAATGCAAAGAGAGGCAGGGGAAATTTTGAAAGAGAAGTATGCTATTAAAAACATTGTAAATCTGAATGGAGAAACATTATATCATAGTATAAATTTAGAAAATGTTTATTTAACAAATTATCAAATAATATATTACATTTTATTGTACATATATTACGACGACACTTCTATTTACAATATAAACGTTTTCTTATTTTATTTTGCTGCAAAATAACTATGTTTAATGATTGTTTTACATGCGTACAGAATTATTGTATATTGTTATGTTAAATATATATATATATATATATATATGTCAATGAAAATGCTGTTTTTATTAACATTGGTTTTGGTTCTTTATGATGCCTTCTTAATATTGTGTTATGAGAAAACTGACATTAAATTCATTGTAATTTGATTAAACATATACAATTATCAAATATGGAACATGCAAAAATGGTAACTCACATGTAGCAAAGCGTTATCTGGATGGATCTACTTTTAATGGGTAAATCGAGAAAAAATTATTAATTCAAAAAATAGAAAATATATAAACAGTTGACATTTTTGTTTATTTTAAAGTCAGTTATAAGCCAAAAAAGTTCAAGATTATGTTAATCAATTATTTAAAACTATCGAAAACCCATTAATTTCAGCCATTTTTATGGAGACCATGCCCACATGTGAGATCCTACTTTATTTTTATGTTGTTAAAACTACAATATTATATAATTGATATAAAATCAACATTTTATGTGTTCTTTCAATCTATAAACAATTCAACAAGTTAAATTGTAAATTACCTTTAAAAATATTCTTTAACAAAATTTTAAAATACAGTGTATAAAAACATTGTTTTTAAATATGATTTATTCGTCCCATTCATCGAGATTTGCTTGTGTTTCAGTCGTAGCAGAAACGTTGCAGTCGTTCCAGACTACAGCTATATTATACAGCTATTATTATCAGCTGTATCCTTTTGCTCAAAAGTGGGCAAATCAATGTTCTTTGTTTCTGGATTTCTTTCTTTTTGCTCTGAGGAAGGAATTAGAGTTGGCAGATCTTCTTTCAAAGTTGGGGTTACTGCTGTTGATGAAGGAGCTATAGGATTTTTAAATTGTAGATCAATTCTGAATCTTTCATCGTCAACGACTCCTGGTAGATCTGGTAATATTAGAGGCACATCATTTTGAGGAAACTGAAATAGAAAACAATGTTGATTAATTCGTTATTTATAAAATAAATAATTTTTCTTAGTTTACTATATATCTGTTAAATAATATTTATTACCTCTCCTAAAACAGGAGCATATATATATCCTGAAAGACTTTCAACTTCAGAAGGATGCCAAGGTAACAAAATAGAATCAGGAGCATCTTCGATTTAATATTTGTCATATTTTTCCCTTGTTCTAATAAAAGAAGTTGGTTCATATCGACCTTTGATCGTGTCAAATGGCAACAATGCACTAACTGAAGAAACGATAGGTCTTTAAATTTTACTGTTATCTTTCTTTTTATCCACCTTATTCCTCAAGTGATAAAACTGCAACTTTTCTTGCAAGTTGACATTGGTGTATTGTTTGTTTTCAGTCTGTGTGTTTGTTGAAGTTGTGTCAAATCTATCCGCTATTGAAGCACTGCGTTTGTATGCATTTTGTATAGCATCTTTATCCTTGGCTATTGGATTTATAGCCATTTCATATTCCTTGTAAGTGTGACTTGCTGGATAATTGGCAGCAGAGTACATTTTTACAGCTTTAAACTTAGGTTTTTTTGAATGTATTCCAGTTTGTCTTGGACTTTTGTGGCTCTTTCTTTGATTTTATGAAATCTGTGTAAAATTTAAACAAATTATTATTATCAAATAAGTAAATGAATATTATTCAATTCAATAAGTAAATAATCCAATATAATTGAAAATAATTTTGAAATATTACTTTTTACCATTTTCATGTATTTTATTGTTTATAGAATCAAATATGTGATTAATTTCAAGATTCAAATAATCTAGAGCTTCTGCAATTCGAACAATGGTTTCTTCATGTCTTAGATCTTGAGGAATTACTCCGAGAAAAAAAAATATTTTACAAGTCATAATATATGCCATTTACTCTATATATGTTCAATGTAAATGAAATGCGTTTTTTGTTTTTAGTATTTAATTAGTATATTGATACAAATGTCAATATATTTTAGTATCAATGTTTACAGTAATTTAAATATCAATTTCAAGAATGTACAAAATTCAAAATACTAGAAGAATATCATTGGACTTGTTTGTCTACAAAATTTACTTACTTATTTCGATTTTTTCAAACATCCTGTTTTTTTATTGTAGCAACATACGTCTTGAATGATCAGTCTAATTGTAAATATTATTAAAAAGATATCAACATATGAAATTTCAATAACTTGTTTACACTCTTTTATTGTTTGTATTCTAGAAACTGTTCGCATTTTTTTCAAATATTTGTAAGTGTTTTGATAGTTGTCTTAAATGTCAAATCAAACTTATTCAGTCAGTGGTTTTTGACCTTTGTTGGTTAGGAAAGGACATTTTGACAGATTTCATTAGGTTTGATGTCAGATGTTTCTCTATCCTTTTCTGTTATAACTCTCTCCTTTTATGATAATCTTGTAACAGTTCTAAATTTTTGAGAACGTCTATGTTTATCTCACTTTGGTCAATTTCTTCTCTTTTTCAATGTTTGGCTCCGTGTTTTTTGCATTGTAGCACTGAGTTAAGATTTTTTATATTATTATTCCTATCCTACAGAGAAAAAGGACATGACCGGTTTGTATCGAATCGAATCGTTTAGTTGCTGTATTCACTTTCGTCACGTTTATTCGGCTTCTGATTGGTTGTTTCTTCTCGTTCATTGTTCGAAAGCTTTTCGCGCGTTTTTTTTGAAATCCAAGAGATGAAAAAAGTAAAATTTTAAATTCTCGAAGGTTAGAAAATTTGATTAATACTTTTCGTTCATCGAAAGCTCAGCGCGCGTGTTTATGAAATCCAATAAATCGATAATGTTGATTGTTAATTCTCAGAGGTAGAAGTAAAATCTTGATAGTGTATGTTTTGGTTCATGAGCTTGTATTTCCACGGAAAAACTGTATATTTGGTCATAAGAATATAAATTGTCAAAATGAGTTTAATTTTTAACAATTTTGAAAAAAATTTTGTTGGCGAAATTTGGACGTTTATATATTTATTTTTATGTTTCTAGCGGTTTTAAGTCATTTGGATCCAATATCTCAAAAAAAAATTGTTGGCCCGAAATTCTTAATTTTAAAAAATTGATAAATTCAATGTTGAAATAATAGGCTTGACAATTGAACATGTAATTACTTTCTCAATCCATATTGATTCTTCCTACTGTCAAAGCCAACCTTTATGAACATCAAAATTTAATTCATTTCTGATTTTAACACATTATCTGTACAAAGCCACGGAGGTAGTTATTATTTTTGTCTTATCTAACACGTTTTCGATAAGATGTACGTGAAAAAAATATTTCATTTAGCAAAAACTTTTGAAAAAGTTACCCATAAAAAATGGTTATATTATAGCAAATTATAGCAAAGTTAAGTTTTCAGATGACTTCTAAAAAGTAAAAAAACAACGAGGTAAGGTTAGTTGGTTGGTTGTTTGCTTGTTTGTTTTTTTTATAAATGTGACGTCTTTTTATTATACTTAATTAATTTTTATTATAATTTAAATTATACTTAATAAAAACCCTTTGCACAAGTACACATAAAAAAGATGTGAAATCATGTAAAAGGTAAGGTCTTCAATTAAATTTAATAGATGTGACTAGTAAAATTTCTCGGTTTAATAAAATTGAAAAGGTTTTTTTTAATAATTAAATCAGTGGTTATTATAGCTATATTATTCTAAAAACTAAAGCTATACATTTCTCGAAATTGTGAAATTAAAAATTTGAAAATATAAAAATTCATGAATTATCAACATTCAAAAATTTTTTAAAATACATTTTTCCTGCTTTTAATTTTCACAAGACACGGTTAAACATGTAAATAGGTATGTTAAAAACCAGTGAAAATTTCATATATGTTACAGTTTTTCGCCTTTTTTATCTATAATGTTGGTCACCCACTGTACATATAGGTATGTTCTCGTTTGGCTCTAAGCACGAAACAATAACTTAATGCTATACTTTTCCAAAATTACCTTATTGTCCTTTATTAATAGAACAGTGAGAACAAGGAAGACAATTACAAATAGCCATTAGTCATTACTGAATAAGTATTATGTCAAAAGATTTTACTGTTTTTTGACTTTTGTAAAAAATAAATTCGCGTAAAACACATGTAAAATCATGCGAAAGGTAAAGTAATAATAAAAATTACTTTTGAAAAGTAAAAAACAACGAGGTAAGGTTTTCACACACACACAGATTGAAAACGCTACTCTTTCGGAGTAAAAATTTAATTTTTTTTATTCATTTTTTTTATTTAAAAAAATTGTGGAATTTAAAAAATATATGTGAGGTTTTATACTCAATAAAAACCCTTTGCACAAGTACACATAAAAAAGATGTGAAATCATGGAAAAGGTAAGGTCTTAAATTAAATTTAATAAATTTAACAAACAAGACATTGATTTATCCTATTGCAATCTAATATGGAAGATGTGACTAATAAAAGAAAAGATCGATTTACTAAAATTAAAAACGTTTTATTTTTGCATAATTAAATTATTTTCGCTACACGTTTTTGAAAAAATTAATGTTTACTTTTGAATGATATATACTAACAGCAACTTATTCAGATGGCGTATTGACGAATATGCGGGGCCTTATTCAATGATGTTCAAAATGCGAAAATTGCAGTTTCAAGGGTATTGGCATTTTCCGTTTTCTCTCATAAGTGAGAAAGAAAAAAACACTTTCAGAATAGATTCATCTTTTATTAGCCAAATATATAATTTGTTCTAGGACATAGTGTCTTGTGACAAAATATTTTTGGCATTTTCAGATCACATCATTTAACAGTGTATTTGTAATACGTGTCAAACCCATCTTGATATTTTTTAATAAATTAATCCTCTCATTCTTTCCCTGCCACCTAAATGTGAAAGAAAATCAGATAGAGCGCTTGCTACGCATAGACCTTACCGTCCCGTTTCAAGTCCTCTTCACTACAATATTAAATAATTTACTATATATTTTTTGTATTTATATATGTCAACGTTATTTCCTAATATGTTCTGTATTCATTGTTGCGACTTATGTACTTATTTGGTTTTATTAGAGTCAGTGTTAATACTAGAAGGAGCAAGAAAGCTAATTTCGCTCCAAAAAAAGATCAGTTATTGATTCAATAATATTTATGTTTGTACTAACATAACATTCTAATATTAGTGATATCGCAAAACCAAATTGTGCTTCGCCCATTATATGATTTAGAAATTTAATGCTGAACCTGGTCGAATTCAGTGACCAGATGATTTCAGGTTAAAAAATGTTGCATCTGAAATAAAATGCAAAACGCAAGATGTTCCAGGCTATATGAAATGAAAATTAACTACAATTCATCCAAATTTGAAGTCTTTCTGCTGATTGGTTGGCCTTTTATCCAAGCGTTCGTGCAGCCATGTCAAAAATACCTTTGGTTAATTTGTGTGAAATCTGGCTTCCAAAAAAAAAACCTTTTTGACTGTTTCTTGCAGAATTCTTTTCTTAGATGTATTTCATCCTAAATGAACCTCAAAAACTGGCAGAAAACCCCAAATATATAATTATTGCAACTTGATGAACAAAAATTTCGCACTTTTTTTCGACTTCTAATAACCAATTCTTCTAATAACCAATTTTCGAATAATTGGTTATTAATTTTTTCTTGATTTTAGAGGTTCATATAGGACAATATTTTATTACCTGTTGAACAAAAAAAAGCAAGTGATTTAACTGAAAATTGACAGAGTAATCTTTCACACAAATTTCAAGAAACGTTTTCAAGAAAAACGCGTTTAAAGTTTAGTTACACGTAGCAAAAAGTTTCTATAAACATTGCCAAATTTAAAGTGAATATTGCTGAACTGTTCAGTAATGGATGGACAAAACCATAAAGTAGGCAAAATTACTGAGCTGATCAATAAAAGTTACCAAAATGTTCAGTAAAATTCATTGAAATTCAGTAAAATTTACCTACAATTTTAGTAATTTTTATCGAACTGTTCAGTAATTTTTCCTATTTTTTGGATTTGTCCATCCATTACTGAACAGTTCAGCAATTTTTATAGTATCTTTTTTTTATGTGTAGGAAAAAATGAATCTTTTGTAAATTTACAAGGAATCGGCGATCCCAGGACCATAAAGGGTGCCATTTTCACTTTCAAACAAGTCATTGGGCTTGACTTAAGCCTTTCTTCGAGTTGTTCTCGCTTATGTCGAACTGCTTGACGATCGTCACTCTTGTCGGCGCTCCGCCACCCGGAAAAATCAGCTCATGACACGCAGGAAAAACACTGTTATAGGTCTGTGAATCAAAATTA
>JABFPQ010000234.1:0-13516 GCA_022817265.1 Masnerella sp. ZL-2020
CGCTGGGGCGTCGCTGGGTCGTCGCGAGCTCAACATTGTTGCAGAGATAGTGAGTCGATTTCTTAGTGACGCTCCAGCGACGCGCTACCGACGCACCACCGACGCGCCAGAGACACAAAGATCTGCGTCGCTGGGGAGTCGTTCATTTGCAACTGGGATGGATCACAAGTCACACAGTGTGTCACACAGTAATACATTCAATTATAAATAAACATATTACTCAACAGAACACAGTTACAAAATGTCATATATACATATAAACACTTGTCGTGTTCCTTAATTTGTACAGTTATTTATAAAACGGCAATGTTAACAAAAAGGCAGAATTTTATTATTTTTCCCTAACGTACCCAATGGGCAGTAACTCCAATTATCCTACGATGAGAAGAGCTCCACATATCTGCTGTTGTGCATACCGTCGATTGGGGTTACTTTGTGCAAGATTTTGAACTTTTCGGAATCTAGACTAATATAAAGTAATTTTAACGGGCAAAATCCAGGTATTTTTGAGTTCTAAATTATATGCAGGACTGTAAAGAACAAATTCTGTAGGAAGGTTCATAGTCAATTATAATTTAATTGTTTCTAACAATTCCATGTATATCATGCACAAAGTTACCCTATGAATGGGGTGTACTTTGTGCAAAAAGCAACTTAAACAAGAGAACTGAGTTTTTAAATAAAATTAATATTGTGTATGGATTGAAATCAGTTTATTTATTTCAAATTAATATAAAAAATTATAGTATCAAATATTAAATAAACAATTCTGAGTTATTACAAATTAAATTTCGAAAGTATAAACTGTGAATAGAAATAACTACATTATAATATACACTAAGCAATATAAATAACTGATCACTTTGACGAGGTCCAAAAATCCTCTGAAGATATACCCCTCCCCTACAAAATGAACCATTAAGCGATTAATTTTATCTAATTAAACCCCCTCAAAACCATGATCAAAGGGGGGCGTGTTTTGAAGTGAACAAATTTCAAATTTTTACCGTCTCCAGGGGGTTAAAATTTATTCAGATCTCTATAATTTGGCCCAAGAAGCAACCATTTTGGCCTTAAAATGGCCAAATGATAGCTATTTCAAAAAAATATCTTTTCCGACTTTTTTCGAGTTTTTATCAGTATATATAGCTCGTTGTTGAATTATTCGGTGTTTTTGTACAAATTTGTTCAGAAAATGCAAAAAAAGCGTTTCGCAGTGTTAAAGGATAGTTGAGAGTGGGGCTGGGGGCTTTAATTTTTCCTCATGAAAATCTACACTATAAACATCTCATCAAAACTAATCGTTTCCGGAAATGAACGTTGAATGAAAAGTAGGATCTTAACCCTAGAAGCGACAAAGATAGTACAAGTAAGTCGCGGATTCTAATCGAAGTTCATTCGATTATCTCCATTTCAAAAAAAGCGCCTACTTTGGCATGAAAATGGCCATGTTATGACCATTTGAAAAGAAAGTCTTTATCGACTTTTTGCAGCAAATTTCAAAAATGATCAAAAAAGCATTACCATGATTTTTTATAAAATTTAATTGAAAATTTAAGGCCAATTATGTAAAAGAAACATCAAATTTCGATACATTTTTAATTAAAATAATCATTACTTGGCCATTTTACGGCCAAAATAGTCGCTCTCTGGACCAAATTGTGGAAAATTGAATAACCTTTAACCCCATATCTTTGCCCAGGTTCTATGATCACTTATAAACCCCGTTGAGACGGTCAAACTTTGACATTTTGATGGAACTCTGAAATAAGAAAATTAATGCACAAAATTACCCTGAGGTACATTTTTTTTAAAACAACAATGCTTTTTATGTTAGTGAACAAAAAAGGCTGGTTTTTTGACTCCAATAAAGTTCTCATAACTTTATTGGAGGAGCTGGTTTTGTTTTAAAGTATGATTAATTTTGAAAATAAAGTGTGACCTGAAAAGAAAAGGATTTTGGAATTTGTTATTTTTCATCAATAAATAATCCAATTTTTAACAAGCAACAATTAAATTTATTTCAACAATATCAAAATCAATTACAAAAAAAATAAAAATAAAATACAAAAGTGCATTAAATTTAATTTGATAGAATTTGATTTTAATTCGTATCAGCTGATTTACTGATAAGAAATACTTTATAATTTGGACTCGAAATTCGAACTTTTAATTTCTGACCGAATAAAGAAAAAAATTCTTATCTCTATAGATAAGCTTATCGCTACCTTTTCGTGAATTAAATCGAACTCGATTTAATTCCTAATTTCTAATATACTGAAATTCATGAAATGCATAAATCGTGACACCGATTTACAAAATGCATTCATGACATTTGAGCTCATACGTACGCAATTAAGATACGTCTCAATTGTCGTACGTAGCGAAGCCTCGTCGAGCTATTCGCAAGAGCGTGATAAAAGTCGAGCCGGTCTTCGTAACGCCGAAAACTAGACTCACTCGTCCGCTACATCGGACTTGTGAATTTGGTGGCGTCCGTTTGGCGAACTCGCCATGTTTACAATTTTCGGACGTTCACCTTGACGACTTTCTCGCTCTATCTTTTTTCTTATTTTATTTTTCGTATTAAATTCAATGATTGAATTATACTTTCAATATATATAACTAACTTTTCGAACACGCTCTAATCTGTTAAAGGTAGCCGCGTCAAATACTATGCCCCCTTAAAAAGATCCTGTTTCCTCTAACGCTTCTATCCTCACCCCTACAAATATTCGTTTACGTAGCTATAGGAAAGCTTTGCTACTTTGACTGTCAGCAAAACTGCATAACGCCAAAATACCTAACAATGTTTTAGTATATCATATTTATTATATATATAGATATAATTAACAACCTGCTACTTTTGCGGTGGACAAATTGGAGAACGACACTATTGTGAGGTTAAAGTGTAATATATTACGTCCTTTAAATTATAAACAATATAAACAAATTATAAATTCTATTCTATTTAAGCACACAAAACTAAGAAACCATTTTTAAAATTATTTAAATTAAACTACTATAAAATGTCGTAGATATATGAATACAGTGAGTTGTATTTTTGAATACAATATAAAATTAAGAATCTCAATAAAGTGTTATTAAATTAATAGTTAAACAAATAATAGAAGCTCATATAAAAAAAGAAATTATGAAAAATCATTACCCGTATGGAATTATAAATTTTTGATGAATGTAAGCTATATTATAAGACTACGTATAAATCTATCAAAAACAATAAAATTCTAAATAGTAAAGACAATTTACTTGAATTAAATTGATATGATTTATAAATATTTTAGGAAAAATGGTGATTAGATAATTGGTAAATTAATTTTAGGTAATTTTTAAGTCTCCACAAAAGTATAATAGCTTTTCAATTCAATGTATGAAATGAATTATTGATATTAGAATATATCTCCATTTCATAATGTTTATACACGCAAAGAAGTAAACGCCAGTCAATTACTAAGTGTTGAACGATTTAAAATTTCCGAATTTTCTTTACTAAGTGACTGAGTATGTTTCGTCGCGTCACTTTGTAATTTGCTTGAAATTAATGGCAGAACAGTACTCACTAATGTCCAGATACGCTAGTAATACGCTGAATACTAGTTGGTAATGTCGTTAACATCACTCATTAGCGCTAAAATCAAAGCTTATGTTTTGTTTTGAACCATGGACAAAAAAAAGAATAGTGCCCAGTGAAAGACTCCATCAGAATAACAATGACAGTCAATACAATTCATATGCAACATTCATATTCATATTCTTTCATTTATGCCGATTCTTAAATGTTCTTATATTCTGGTGCTAATACCCAACACAAAATAAGAAATATACACTCTAAAAACTAAGCGTTCTCTTGGTGTTCTTTAGAGAACGTTTGACGCTTCAAACGTTCTGTGTGGACCGCTTAAAGCGAAAACACGGTTTAAGCGTTCTAAAAAAGCTTGAAAGTGTTTCTGACGGAACACTTGTTTTTAGAGTGTGTATACCAAATTTTAAATACAGTTAAATTAAAATCAAAAGAAATTGTTTGCTTCTAGGTTATCTGTAGAATTTATAATGCTGTCAGACATTGGTAAAATAGTGAAAAAAAACAAAGTATTTATTGTTAAATTCAATAATATATAAATAATACTGCAATTGTATTTAATATTTACCTTCTATTTCTACTATATATAGCTTGAATATCTCAGACTTCACAGAAATATATTTGAAAATGAACAACTTGGTTTAATTTATTTTCGATGGGAAAAGTATCATGTTCAACTCGTGTTTTGTTCTTTTCCCACTGCCAGCCACTGCCACTCGTTTAACAATGTACTATTGTATGATCCGCGGATAGGCACGAGAGCATCTACCCCGCGCGTCCGTGTTGTCTGACTAAGGACCTTCCCATGGTGTGCCTGTGTTTGACAAAGCTGCTGCATCGAGTGAACTCTTCCCAACTAATCTCTGTATGTAAAAAAGTGATAACAAGGTTGTTGAATCATGACACAAAATCTGATAATATTCTATTAAATCCTTGAAAACCTTAAGTTCAATATAAACAAAAAAAATAGAACTTAGACTCATGCACTTTGACCTTTAAATATGGAATTCGTTTGTATTGTTTTTTAACATACATTTCTTTAAGTTGGAAAAGTGATAAAAAGGTATCGAGTGATCAAAAAATCTGATAATCTTTGATTAAATAATTGAAACACAGTGTCTATTTTATGTCAAAAATCATGAAATATTATTTGTTTGATAAATGTTCATAACTGTTCATGTAATTCTGTATAATAAATAATTATCACATGTAATTAAAAAAATTAAAACGTCAAAACTCTAAATATTCTAACAATATTTTTAGATATTGACATACCTAAAAATCAATTTTGCAATTTTGAACTCTTGTCTAATCTTTAATCTTGTAATATGAACAATTTATTTTTGATACATATTCGTAATTTGTGTTTTTAATACAAACAATTATTGACATAATGTGATTCAAGATTATTAAAGTCAGAACTAAACTAATGAAACTAATTAAATACTCGTCGAGATATCTAAAAATCAAATTAGACATTCTGTATACCTTTTAATAAAATGAAATAAAACTCATAAAAAAATTAATAGAATAGTCATAAATTAACAGGTTGTATTTTATAACCTAAAAAGAAAAAAATAGTTTTTCAATAAAAAATACCTTCAAATTACCTTAAGACTTAACTTAAGAAACAGAACATTTATCGCAGGATGATTCCTTGTTTTATCGATTTCATTTTGTCCAAAGAATCATCGATCAAGAGTATACATAAGATGGCGTGTGTGGCTTTTGTTGTTTCCTTTGATGTCTATAGAAGCGTGAGCCTGCAGTCCTTTCCTTGTACGCCAGAAATGTATAAATTAATATACAAATAGAAGCGAATAGAAGTAATCTCCAAGATGGCGTGTGCTTCTCGCGCAGTCCTGAACAGTTAGGCCCTCCGACAACAAACTTCGGCCAGCAGCTCTGGACAGCAATTTTGGTTAACATAACCTGCTGCGCGATCAAAATTGGTGCGTTGCACATGCGCGACGCTGGCCGTAGCCGCGGCCGAAGTTTGTGTGCGCATGTGCGGAGAGCCTTAGAAAGCGGAAGAAGAAAGAAGCAACCTGAAGTCAGCTGACGACCTCTGATTCAAACTGGCTCACGCCAATCTTCAAAATAGGATCTCCGTTAATATGCTTATTTTTGAAAACTAAAATTCAAACAGAAATATGAAATAAAAGTATTTTTCAATTATATTTCTGTACATATATTAAGATATTTTTATTTCAATATTATTTATATAGAAATATAATTTTATTTTGATTATTCTGTATAAATAATATAGCCAATTTATTTTTCAATTATATTTCTTCATATATATTAAGATTTTTCCATTTGAATATTATTTATATAGAAAAATACTTTCTATATAATAAATGTTTCGATTGTTTAAATAAATAATGAAAATAATATAATTTTTCTATATAAATAAAAATTAAATGAAAAAATCTTAATATATATGCAGAAATATAATTGAAAAATAATTTTATTTTACATTCTTTTTTTGATGCAATTTTCAAACATCAACATAATAACAGAGATCCTATTTTTGAAAATGGCGCGAACCAGTTTTAAACGTAAGTCGTCAGCTAACTTCAAGCTACTTCTTTCTTCTTCCGCCTGTTCAAGACTGCGCAATAGGCACACGCCATCTTAGGTATAGACGATCGGTGGAAAGTGATCCGGATTTTTAGGGATAAGTAATTCATCAAATACAGATACAGAACCATACTGCGATAAATTTGTGTCTGCTTCATTAGGTTACTTCCTGAGGTAATTTTAAGGTATTTTTTTATTGAAAAACTCATATTCTTTTGGGCTTATGAAATACAACGTTTAATTTTTGACTATTTTATTCAATGTTAGCTGTATTAATTACACAATTTGCCAGTTTCAATTGATTGCCAGTGATACGCTTTATTGAATTAGTTTTTCTTTTATTTTTATTTTTATTATTTACTTTAAATTATATTGAAAAATTATTTTTCAATTACATTTCTGTATATATATTAAGATTTTTTCAATTCAATATTATTTACATAGAAAAAACTTTGGTATTTCGATTATTATATATAAACAATCGAAATAAAATAATTTTTCGATATAAATAAAAATAAAATGAAAAAAATCTTAATATATATGCAGAAATATAATTGAAAAAAAATGTATTTCATTTTGCTTTTTTAATGCAATTTGCAAAAACTAACATACGCCATTTTATTAGGTATAGACTTGATCGGTGGAGGGCGATCCTGGTTTTAGATTTTGAGCGAAAAAAAATTCATATAATAAAAAACCACCCTGCGATAAATGTTGTGTTTCTTCTGGAATAAGTTAAATCTCAAGGTAATTTTAAGGTATTCTTTTATTGAGAAACTAATTTTTTATTTTAGGTTATAAAATACCACGTGTTAATTTATGATATTCTATTAATTGTTTTATGGCATTTTTATTTCATTTCTTCAAAAAATATACTATCTAATTTGATTTTTAGATATCGCGACAAGTATTTAATTAGTTTTATTAGATTAGTTCTAACTTTTATAATGTTTAATTACATTATGTCAATAATTGGTTATATTAAGAAAACAAATTCCACGTATTTATCAAAAATAAATATTTCATAATACGAGATTGAAGATTAGACAAAAGTTCGAAAGTTCAAAATTACAAAATTGATTTTTAGATATGTTAATTTTTACAATATTTAGAGTTTGTACGTTTTAAGTATTTAATAACATGTGATAGTTATTTATTATACAGAATTATATAAGATATGAACATTTATCAATAAGTAATATTTGATTGCAATTAATTATACAAAAAGCCTTTTATGTATTTTTATAAAAAAATTGTAGTTTTCGAATCACTTTTTATGTTTATTTGATATGGATGTATGTTTATTTCCACATCTGGCAAAAGCAATCTGGAACAAAACAAGACCTTTATCAGTAAAACATACTGAATTATACGAATTGCTACAATCGTAGTTGTACCTAATACCAACACAAGGTCAATGTTTGTAAAATCAAATCAATTTCGTTGACATTATAATATAACAATCTTCTTTTTCCATTCATTTAAAATGCTTAAGATTTCAAAGTTAGGTTTTTTTCAGCTCGCTTTAGTCTAATGTCATTTTCCAGATACTTTTGGAAAACCTTATAATTTAAGAAATTTTTTCCAGTACTTTATGGATTATTCGCCTTATTAATGACATGCACTTTTAGTAATAAATAACTAGGTTTTTTACATTTTATTTCAAGTGTAATATTATCAATCTATATATTATTTATATAGAAAAATACTTTTATTTAGATTTTTCTATATAAATAATAAAAATAAAATAATCTTATTAGTTTTTGTTTTTGTTTTTTTTTAATGTTTTTATATTAAAAAAACCCTTGTATGTGTTTTTATCAAACAAAATTTTAGTTTTGTTATAATTTAGAAATCATTTTTCATTTTTGACTCGCGTTTTTCATGTGAAATACCTGAATAAATATATTTTATTCATGATTATTTATGCTTAACATTTAAGAATAAGTTACAAACCTAAAACAATGTAAGGTAAAAGTCACTATCTGTGATATGTTTAAGCCCCATTTCGTGTTAGTTAAATTAAAGTAGACTTTGAAAATTATTATTTTTCTACTAAAGATGCAAATTTGTAAATTCAATTCTTCAGTAAAAACAACATATTTTAAATTAAACTTTATTCTTAAATCAATCTTATTGTTTATGTTTTTGTTGTTATGTATTGTATGATTTTGTTAAATCCAGATTAAGATTCTTGAAAACTACAGTCAGAGAAATGGAATGCACTCAGAACAGTCTGCACGGTAGATTTAACAGTCTTTGACTGTAACTATTAATGGTCTTAGATTGGGAAATGATTTTACAGTCTAGACTGTAGAATTAACAGTCTAGACTGTAGTTGTGAGCGGTGTCTTGTACATATCAGACTCAGATGTTATGTATAAAACTTGTAAAAAGTATGAACAATAAGTAATTCATATCAACAATTCGATTACTTTATTCAGTTTATTCAAAATAAACAATATATTATTTTGACCAAATACGCTATTGTTTTATTATTCGAGTATATTATTAACAATATCCCTACAATATCAAACTTGTAAAAAGTATTTACAATTAATATTTTGTATCAACAATTTGGTTACTTTATTAAGTTTATTCATATTAAACAATATATTTTGTTGACCAAATACGTTGTTATTTTTATTATTCGAGTAAATTATTAAACTAAACTAAAGTAAAATAATGTCACAGTTCCCTGAGTTAAATTCGCATAATTTTTAAATATTAAAAATCAATTTCAATTCAGAATTGAATAAAATTATGAGTAGTTCCCATTTTAGGTTATAAAGTGTACAGTTTAGACTGTAAATTTTATAGTCTAGAATGTAAATATTGCAGTCCAATTTTTACAGTCAGACTGTACAATGTAGACTCTAACCGTTACAGTGTAGACTGTACTAAGTGCAGTCTATTTCTCTGGGTGTATATTATATCCGAATGTATTAAGTTTTGTATAAAACAAACATTTTTATTAACTTTTTTTAATTTTATAGTTTTGTTGTAATTTTCAAATCACTTTTCATTTTTAATTCACATTGTTCATGTGAAATAGATAAAGTTACAATAAATTGTAACTTATTAATTATTATTAATGCTTATCTTTTATGAATAAGTTACAAACCTAAAAAATGTAAGGTAATAGCCCCTATCTGTGATATGTTTAAGCCCCAACTTGTCTTAATTAAATTAAAGTAGACTTTAAACATTATTATTTTTCTACTAAAGATGCAATTTGTAAATAGTGTGAATCAGATTCAATTGTTAAGTAAAATCAACATATTTTAAATTACACTTTATTCTTAAATCAATCTTATTGTTTATGTTTTTGTTGTTATGTATTACATGATTTTCTTAAATCCAGATTAAGATTTTTGAAAACTACAGCCAGAGAAATAGAGTTCACTCAGAACAGTCTGCACTGTAGATTTAACAGTCTTTGACTGTAACTATTAATGGTCTTAGATTGGGGAATGATGTTACAGTCTAGGGTGTAGTTGTGAGCGGTGTCTTGTACATATCAGACTTAGATGTTATATATAAAACTTGTAAAAAGTATTTACAATAAATAATTCATATCAACAATTCGATTACTTTATTCAGTTTATTCAAATTAAACAATATATTATTTTGACCAAATACGCTGTTGTTTTATTATTCGAGTATATTATTAACAATATCCCTACAATATCAAACTTGTAAAAAGTATTTACAATTAATATTTTGTATCAACAATTCGGTTACTTTATTCAGTTTATTCAAATTAAACAATATATTTTGTAGACCAAATACGTTGTTATTTTTATTATTCGAGTAAATTATTAACAATATCACTAGAACCTGCTCACTAGAACATTGATAAACGCCAACTAAATTAAACTAAAGTAAAATAATGTCACACTTCTCTGAGTTAAATTCGCATAATTTTTAAATATTAAAAATCAATTTCAATTAAGAATTGAATAAAATTATTAGTAGTTCCCATTTTAGGTTATAAAGTGTACAGTTTAGACTGTAAATTTTATAGTCTAGACTGTAAATATTACAGTTAGACTGTACAGTGTAGACTGTAACCGTTACAGTGCAGACTGTATTGAGTGAAATCTATTTCTCTGGTCGTATATTAAATCCAAATGTATTAAGTTTTGTATAGAACAAACATTTTTATAAACAAATAAAAGTTATGATTACATATCAAGCAATATTTTATTAAAAAATTTTGTGTTTATATAGTGCGGTTGGTAGTGGTGGTGATATCTATCACCTCGACTATGATTACATTATTCAGCTTTTGGAAAATTTTGTATTTCTTTCTAAATTAAAAAAAATCACTGTTACAAAGTTAATGTTACTTCGATAATGAATACCTGTTAAATTGTTAAGTAAATTATAAACAATTAAATGAATAATAATTTGTTATATAAGAACAATTCACGTAAAAAGCGGTTAATATAATATTTTGGATTAGTTTTTATACTGTATACATGAAATAAGGCGTGAGCGTTTAATTTAATTATACAAATAAAACAGTGCTACATGCTCAGGTTATGAATCAAACAAAGTTTTAATTGAAGACGGGTCATAAACTATGTAATTTAGTTAAGATAAATAAAATATTTGGTAACCAAGGAAGTGTCAATATGTAGATCATAACCAAATGTATAGTTATGATCACGTTTTTGCACATCAAAACAAGCAAAAAGTATGTTTAATTGTTCATGGTTACTAAATAACTTTTCCACACAGAAACAATTTTCGGCGCGGTGCACGCCCTACCTTGCGCGCTGCACGCCCAACCGGAAGCGCTACGCGCATTGTCAAGCGTGCAGCGCGCCCAAGTTTTTTCTGTGCAGGACAATTGGCACGATACGGGCCTTAAAATTAGTATTTCAAGAAATGCGAAATTTTCCTTTGTTTTATTTTTGTTATAGTGTAAGCAGTTGAATGATAAATACTATATCTCTCTATACTCTTTTATTTCTTATCTATAATAAAAGTGCAATTGAGAAATTTGGCGTATCCTCAAATTTGGCGTTTTTCATTTAGCCCATTTAACCTAGACTTATGATGCAAGAAACGATCGATTATATAATATAATTTATATAATATAATTTATATTGAAGCGATCTCTCTCCATCCCACACTTGATCATGATTTTATTTATCAATCATATCAAAATGTTAATTTATTCCATTTTTAATTTTTGTCATCATAAAAAAACGTCATATAAACGCCTAATGCTCTGAATTTTTCTGAACAATGATGCCAACATTTTTATTTGTTTATTATGTTGGCAACTGTGAACCAATCAGAACAGGAATAAAACGGTCATTGCAGCTAACTTCTGGGTAACATGGCTATTTTTAGAATGGATATGTGGATTTAAAATATTCTTTTAAAAAAACTTTCAATAAACATGTATAAAAAGATAAATTTTGCTTTAGGTACAACAGCTTCAGAAGTAAATGTTCTTATTTGTAATAATTTCGAAGATAATTAGCGGATTCTCTCAGTTTCACTTTTGGCATCAAAATGCTCTTCTGAAATGTTCATGTTTCATTTCAAAAGAGGTATATTAAATAGTATACATACACTTTTGACAATGTTTTCTAAACCATCAAAAAGTTATTTCAACAATTTTCAGAATATGACTATAGAGTTTACTTCTGTATAGGATCGTTTAATTTCTTAAAAGTTAGTTCTATCATGAAGTATTATTAGGGTCCAAATTTACGAATTAAGTGAACAACGCATTTAAATAAACAAATTTCATATTTTTGTTTATATTGTACTATTTAAAATCATTTTATTTTTCTTTAGTATCAAAATAACAACTTACATAAGCAAAACATAACTGGAAATAATTAATGATGCACTATTTTTTGTGTTTTTAGTATAATATTTACCTGTAATCTTATGATACCTTTTGAACATACTAACAAATTACCTTAAAACATTGCAGCATTGTTTATCACATTATGAAATACAATAAATTATTTTTATATCAGAATCTGTTTGGGTTATCCAATAGTAATGGTACAAAATATGCTATGGAGTGTGTTTCTTATACCTTCATTTTTTTACGCAACTTTGATGACAAATATCTCAGCTTGTAGTTAGTGAACTGTCTCGAAATTTCGCCAAATTGATGGCATCAGTAAAATTTCTTCAAATTCTTTTTGGCTTACTTTTCATGATAGAACTACTATAAATTAGTTTGTATACTTTAAATTATTTTTATTTATTTTTTTTTAGGATTACATGTTTGCATTAGTCAGATGGAAAACTGATAAAAAAGTGACAATTTTCAACTTACAACAATTACCACCGAATACTCAAAAAGGTGGTACTGTACATGTAAGATTCAATAAAAGGATACACGAAGGAACAGTTTTACAAATCAGTGGTAATGTTTTGTGTAGCTAAATATTTGTTTATTTGAAATAGTGGGAAAATAATTCCAAAGTGTTGAGATGAAAAATCAGAATGTGACTTTTTGTATTTCACTTTTTTTTTCTATTGCATTACAATATTTTACACAATGTAAATTATAGTACATCATGATACTAATGTACTATAATGTACGTGTATCATACAGTGTTTTATGTATCGAGAACCAGTGCGTAATAGAATGAATTACGCACGCTTTATTAATTAAGGGGCTATTTATTAATTATGTAAAACTCCAGAAACAAAAAGGGGCGTAACCCTCTCTTTGTTCGGTCACTCTCATGCTGCTCTACTGCTTCTTTACTACATTTACTTTCAACCTCAGCAGGCCACAGTCACTGATTCAGTATCTGAAACTCTTCAAATTTTACTACTGCTACCAACCTACTAATATTCTACGTATTTAGTTAGGGTTGCCACCTTTCTCTCTTTAACTTTTTAAAATTGAACACTTTTTAAAATTAAAAGTGAATATTAAATTTGTGCTATAAAATAAGTAATCAATGCTGAAAATTTAAAAAAATCCGGATATAATCTTGTAAAAACTGGAGACCGGGGATAAACCTAAAAACCTGGAGACTCCGGCCGAAACCCGAAGAGGTGGCAACCCTGTATGTAGAGACGTCAGCAACTGCGTCATTTTGAATTCGCACACATTTAATTTCAATAGGGTAAGCTGCCCAGTAGTTGGCACTCTTTAGGATGAAAACTGGCTATATGATCGTAAAGTACTAATTCAATTATGTTTTGCGTTGAAAAAATTTATCTATGACATAGAGGATGTTTTTTAGATGATATTACAAGAAACATTTTGTATTTTATTATTTTAATATAGTTTAAAATTTGATATCAAAATCATATGCCCGTATTGCCAATTGTTGT
>JABFPQ010000235.1:0-13520 GCA_022817265.1 Masnerella sp. ZL-2020
TTAAATGAAGACATTTGGTGTCTTAAATTAAGAATTTAGTGTCTGAAATTAAGAGACTGAAGTCTTAAATTAAGAAGGTTGGTGTCTTAAATTAAAAGACGTTGGGTGTCTTAAATTAAGACCCTAGTGTTTGAAATTAAGACACTGAAGTCTTAAAGTGAGAAGTTTGGTGTCTTAAATTAAGACATTTTAGTAGCTCCATTTCTTATAGTATATCTAGGGAATATTTTAATAAGTTACTACAATATTTTGTACAACTTTTTATTTTAAATTTCGTTTCTATAATCGATTTTTTTTATTCCGAACATGTAATCGTACGAATGACACATTAGTTTGTGTATAAAGTGCTTGACTTGGGTTGGTATAGTAACTAGTATTACGTAGGGTACACAAACACAGCAGAAGATTGCCGCTATTTATTTGGTTTTCGTTAACATGAATCTCCCAAGGAGATCCAGCAAAAAGAGAGAAACTGCGAGCGCGTCTAAACGTGTTTTTTTTCCTTTCCTCTCCACGTCTCGTCTTTTTACGATGCATGTGTGGGGAGATTGAATAGCTCGTTGTCTATCTTTGTTCGTTCTGCCCTCGACATGCGAGCGTCTTATTTCGTTAGATTCGGTTGGATTAAAAAAGTTGCGACTGCCACAAAAGTCGAGAATATTTTGGACTGGGTCGGGATAATCAAGCGGGGTTGCGTATTTTGGGTCACGAATGAAGTTAGAGGAAAGGACAAATTCAATTGGGTTTGACGAAATTGAGATGGGCAGACATTTTATGTGCTTTTTATTTTTTTCGACGCGGTTTGAGATGAGGCGGATTGTTTTAGTTTCGAGGAGTTTGAATTTGGTGCTTTTGGCTATGTTCAAGGTGGTTATGTATAAGCTGCTAACTTCAGGATGCAGAAATAATAAACTTTATGATTTTATTTTTATTTTTTTCACTTGTTTTATTAGAAATAGAATTGTTTTAGTTTAGTCGAATTTGAATTTGGTGCTTTTGGCTAAGTTCAAGGTGGTTATGTATAAGTTGATAACTTCACTATGCAGAAATAATAAATTTTATTATTTAGTTTTTATTTTTTAAATTCGTTTTATTAGAAATATAATTGTTTTAGTTTAGTCGAATTTGAGTTTGTTACTTTTAGCTATGTTCAAAGTGGTTATGTATAAGTTGCTAACTTCAGGATGCAGAAATAATAAACTTTATGATTTTATTATTATTTTTTGCATTCGTTTTAAGATGAGAAGTTAAATTCTTTTGGTTCAGACGAATTTGAATTGGTTACTGTTAGCTAACTTAAGGATAAAAATACATATGTAAGCTGCTAACTTCAGGATGCTGGAATAATAAAAATTTAATTCCAAATTTGGTCAAGTATTCACATTTGCTTTAAAAATTAATTTCATGCAACGTTAATGACTTTGTTGTTAATTAAAAATTGAAGATGTAATGTATAAATTGCTGACTTCAAGACGGTTGAATATCGATGGTAAAATTTATTAATTAATGTTTGAAAATGATTAGAAATTGAAACGCAAATGAGGATCCAGATAACTTCATGTTTAAGATTCATTAGATATTTAGTTTGTACATTTACATAGTTTGCGATAATAACCAACTTCACGGTATTAAAAGTTGAACATTCTTCTCGGACTAACTTCAGGTTCATATAAATTATAATAGTTTTTAAATAAGATATGAAGATTTCATTAATTTCTTGTCCTTGATATTAGTTTTTCATTTTTATTTTATTTTACTGATATATATTTGCTACGTGGCTAACTTCAGGTTGTAGATGATGGTTCATTTTTGTAGACTAACTTCAATTTTCAATTTTTATTACCAAACTTTAGATATAAAAATTGTTAAAACAGTGTTATGTATACAATGTCGACTTAGAATTTCATAAAACCTAACTTCAGGTTATTGATAATAATAATTTGTTTTTGTTGGCTAACTTCAGTTATCAATGTTTTGTGACAAACTTCAGGTATAAAAATTGTTAAAACAGTGTTGAATACAATATCTACTTATAATTCAATAAGACCTAACTTCAGATTGTTTATGATAATTCATTTTTGTAGGTCAACTTCAATTTTACAAGTTGTTGTGACCAACTTCAGGTATAAAAATCGTTGCAACAGTGTTAAATACAATATCTACTTATAATTCAATATGACCTAACTTCAGATTGTTTATAATAATTTGTTTTTGTAGGCTAACTTCAGTTTTCAATTTTTTGTGACAATTTTAAACCACCTAACTTCAAGTCGTATCAAAAAATTCAAAATTCAAAAAAATTCAAGTTCAAAAACTAAAAATCCATTCTCCGAAAAAATCGGCAAAACGGAATGAAAGTGATAATAATTGAAAGATCCTCGTGTGCGCGCGCATTTGCATAACATAGAACATTCGCGATTAGACGGTCTTAAACGTCGCCTCGGAATAAACGGCGTTTCATTGAAAAAAATATCAAACGCAGGTGTCATTCTCAATTTGTGTCGATTGAAATGCAATGCAAATGAGCGTTATTAAAGTTTCGTTTTCCAATCGGCATGAATAAAGCGTTGTTTAGCATACAATATGCGAAAAAAATCGCGCGGGGCGGAAAAAAAGCGCGGAACAAAGAAATGAAGAAACGCGTATTCCCGCATTAAAACCGCGCTCGCGGCGCGCTCATTCTTCTCGGAGCTTGAAGCTGAAGTTGGCTAAATGTGAAAGTCGCGGTTTCGCGGGAGAAGCTGAGATTTTATTATGACCTCCCGTTCCCCGATAACTGTATTCCTATAATAACGCGTTTCTGCGTTAAACAGTCCGCTCGTGCCAAATCCCGATCTAGTTCAACACACGCCGCGCGCGTTGCAAAATTGTCGCAACTTATTCTCAGCGGCAGACTGTATGTCGCGCGCGCTCGCTCGCCGATTGCTCAACCGAGCCTTTGTTTGGGCGCTGGCAAAGGATTATTTAAATTTTCGAACGCGCTATTCTTCGCGCGATTTATTCGGTGGAATGAATTTGATTCAGAAGGGGCTAGGTTCAGGTTGTTGAAAAATGAGCAACTTCAAGTAATACCATATCAGCATACTTCAATTCATTGAAACAAATATGAATTGCAAAGTTTAGATGTGATTTAATTTGTTTTAAAAAGAAATTAAATTTGATAAGTAGCTATGTTCAGGTTGTTGAAAAACGAGCAACTTCAAGTAATACCATATCAGCATACTTCAATTCATTGAAAGAAATATTAATTACAAAGTTTAGATGTGATTTAATTTTTTTTAAACGCATTCAATTTGATGAGTAGCTATGTTCAGATTGTTGAAAAACGACAAACTTCAAATTATACCATATCAGCATACTTCAAATCATTGCAAAAAAATATTGATTTCAACGTTTAGATGTGATTTAATTATTTTAAACGAATTCAGTTTCATAAGTAGCTATGTTCAAGTTGTGAAAAACTAGCAACTTCAAGTAATACCATTTCAACATACTTCATAACATTGACAGAAATATTAATTGCAAACTTCAGATATGATTTATACTATTCTTTCAAACGAATTCAATTCGTAAGTAGCTAAGTTCAGACTGTTGAAAAACGAGCAACTTCAAGTAATACCATTTCAACATACTTCAAATCATTGAAAAAATATTGTTTACAAAGTTTATATATGATTTGATTTTTTCTTTAAAACGAATTCAATTTGATAAGTAGCTAAGTTCAAGTTGTTGAAAAACTAGCAACTTCAAGTAATACCATTTCAACATACTTCAAATCAATGAAAGAAATATTAATTACAAAGTTTAGATATGATTTAATTTTTGCTTTAAAACGAATTCAATTTGATAAGTAGCTAAGTTCAGATCGTTGAAAAACGAGCAACTTCAAGTAATACCATATCAGCATACTTCAAATCAATGAAAGAAATATTAATTACAAAGTTTAGATATGATTTAATTTTTGCTTTAAACCGAATTCAATTTCGATAAGTAGCTATGTTCAGGCTGAACAATGAGCAACTTCATATAGAACCGCGTTAATATATTTAAAAGCATTCAAGAACATAATAAAAATTGCAAATTTTAGATATAATGGAAGATGTTTCATTTGCCTCTAGCTTAAATAGCTACGTTCTACAAAGCGAAACTAACTTCAGATGTATTTAAATAGCTAATTTCAGGTGTGACGTTAAAAACAAACTTCAAACAAGTAAAGCTAAATCAATGAATAGCTCCAAAACGAAGCAATATATATTTTTCTTGAGTCTGAAACTAACGACTATATTCATGTTCAATGAATTAAACTAACTTCAGGTTTATAAAAATCACCAACTTCAAGTACGTCAATGGAATTTAAGATAATTAAATTCCGACTTCAAATATATCAGAATATTTACGAATAAAACGTTGAAGTCAAATATACACTTTAGACGTTGATTAATGTTAGTCAAGTGTAAATTAAATAGCAACGTTCAAGTTGTAAGAGCTACATGAACTAACTTCCAGAAGTACTTTCTATAATTGCCTTCTCTAAATAAAATACAAAGCACAGTTCTGTATAGGTATATAAAACCACTTTATGTGCGACAGAAATCAGTCGATCAATAGTTGCAAAACGAAACAATCAAATGTAACCAATTTCAAGAGACTTTAAGTTAGCATTAGTAGCAAGTCAACTAACTTCAGAGCAAAGCAAAAAACTATTTATTATAATTTTGTTCATTATAAAAATCATAAGAATTGAATATCATAAAATGATAAATGCATCTTGAATTCGGTTGACTAAACACCCATAAAAAACTAAAGCAACCAACTTCAAGTCACTAAACAAAACGAGCCAACAATCGCGTATTCATTAAGAAGGGATAAAACGTAAATTTAAGGTCCCTACTTTAGCGTTACGAGCAATGAACTGTTTCGAGCTCCGAGGAAACCGACAACATTTTATAGCAGCCAACTTCACGTAATGTTCGTAGCCCGGCTTTCTCGAAGTTATTTGAACGTAATTCTGCCGGCAAATCACGGCAATCCCTTGTCCCGGGCGATTATGCTAACGAACGGAATAATGTTCGTTCGTTAAGCGCCTGACTCGGCTGATTAACATGTAACGCGCGGAAATATGCGCATCTGAAAGCGCAAATCAAATAGGCCAACTCGGCGTAATCCATTACTGCGCATCGCGCTTAAAAGACGTCTTTCGACGCAAATTATATCTTTCCCCGCGACTATTCAGGTTTCGCCCTCGGCTGAAGGGCTCGAGTAACCTTTAGGTTCAAAGAGCCAACTTCAGGGTCTTGACAAATAAATTACAGTTCCGCGCCCAACTTCGGAAAGTATCTGATAAGGGATTAACTTCGAGTGCTTGGCAATTATTGTGTTACTCATGTTGCGGCAGACTTCAAGTTGATTACGATAAGCTAACAACTTCAGGTTGTTCGTTTTGTTGCTACGTTCGCGTTTTTTGTAATTCGTTTGACTAACTTCAAGTAGTTGATTATCGTATTGAAATTCAGTATCTGCATTGCTATTTTGATTATATTATTCATGTTTTATAACTTACTAACTTCATGGATATAAAAATGAATTAAATTTATATGTATAATTTTAAAGAGTATGAAACGATAAGTGGCCAACTTCAGGACGTTCGTTTTCGCGTTTTTATATAATTAGTTTTCTCTATTGACCTTATCTTGAATTTTTATTTCATGTGTAACTAACTTCATGTTCGTACTTTGGCTAACTTTAAGTCGCTGGAATTCAGTAGCTAAATTCACTCTTGTTTTCATTTTTGATGGTGTTATTTATGTTCGCAATGTACTATGTTTAATGTTATATTTCACATAATATTACTGACTAACTTCACGGATATGAACATGCATATAATTCATATTCCTAACTTCAAGTAATGTGGAACAATAAGTGGCCAACTTTAGGATGTTCGTTTTCGTTGCTACATTTGCGTTTTTATGTAATTGGTTTTCATGATAGAGTTTATCTTGCATTTATATTTCATGTGTAACTAACTTCATGTAATTAATGCTTTATGTAATTTTTTCGACTAACTTCAAGTATTTGAATTTGTACCTAAGTTTACTCATTTCATCGCAATTTTTATTATATCATTGATGTTAAAATTTCAAATTTTAAATGTTAAGATTTCAAAATTGACTAACTTCACGGATATATGAATTGAAATAATTCAAATGCCTAACTTCAGATAATATGAAACAATAAATGACCAACTTCATATGACGAAAATAAGGAATCCCTTCGACTTTATCTCTAATTAAAATTTGTTAATTGACTAACTTCAAGTATCTGAAAATAAGTACAATTTGTATACCTAACTTCATCTAATACGCATCAATAAATGACCAACTTCACATCCCAATCAAAATATATTATTCCATGTTCATTTACGACAGATGCTCTATAAGTAACCAACTTCACGTAACTGTAAATAATTTATCATTTTTATGTCTACCTTCGAATTATGTATAGGTATTTTCCAAGGAAACGCTCAGGTTTCTCCGGACCTTCCGAGGGCGATAAAAATGCGACGCTCAAAGCGACACAATTGCCGGATTGATGACGAGATATATTTACGCGTCGTCATTTTTTATTCGCCGTCGTTCTTTGTCGCGCACTTCTTTCCCGTCGGGGAGTTAGCTGACGAGCCTTTGTGCGCTCAAGACCTTTCGTCGCCCCTCGAATAACGTCAAACTTTTGGGGATGCAGCGCTCAAGTGCATTTGACACCGAACGAGGGGAGCCGCGACGTTACAAATTTGCATCCCCAACCTTTTCCGCCGACAACTTCACGGCAGTCGTATAATCCGATATTTGACTTGGGTTAACTTATCTCCGAACGCGAACAAATATCGCCGATGTCTGATTTAACTACTTCCGGTTTGTTATTCGCGGCTAACTTCGTTTCGGTGACGATATCGTTCGTTATGAAGTGAAGTTAGCCGTTTTAACGACCGTGATCTCGAATGTGCCAAACTTCGGGTTTGTCGGGTAATATTTTGTTATGAAGGGACTTTGATTTTGTTAGGGGAATGTTATTCCAACGCTAACTTCGTGATGAATAGTTTGTAGACAACTTCGTGCTTCTTTTAACTTGAAGTTAGCTGCGTAACTTTAATGGTGATTAACTGTTCGCGGAAGTGTACTTTTGATTGGTTCAATAACTAACTTCCCTTCGTTGAATTTCGATAAATAATTACTTATTGAATCTTTCACAGCTAACTTCACGTTGAATTTAAAGTTAGTTGTTTTTGCGTCGTAGATTTAACATCAGCTGCTTTGTAGCTAACTTTTCCCAAATCTTTTGTGACCAACTTCACTTCAGAAGTGAATTTGGCAGCAGAAGAATCTGACGTCATAATTTTTATGCTTCATCTGAAATAATTTAGTATTTCTGGTAATCTTGAATGACAATCATTTTTTCAAAGTAAGAATGGTATGTAGTTAACTTCATGTATGACTTGAAGTTAGCAGTTTTTTCGTCATAAACTTAACATCAGCTACCGACGAATCATGTGGTTTCTTATTTTATTTATTTGTAGTTTATTGTTTTGTAGCTAACTTCTCGGATATCTTCTGTTGCTAAGTTCACTTCACATATACATCTTCACGGTGTTGAAAATTAATACATAATTTTTATGCTTCGTCGAAAATTGTTTTGTATTTCTGATAATCTTCAATGAAAATCATTTTTAAAAATATAAATGGCATATGGCCAACTTCACAGTTGGTGGCTAACTTCAGTTTTATAAATTTTTTTTTAATACTTTGTATACAAGTTGCTTCTAGTTTAAACTATTGTATTCATTTAAATTAGACGATCGAATGCCGTTTGTCACGTTTCATTGTTTTGCATTTCGAATTGAACTTACGCAGACAACTTTACGTATAACTTGAATTTAGCTGTTTTTTCATCATAAACTTAACATCAGCTAATAATGTTGGCGAATAATGTCGTTTCTTATTTTAGCTAATTGTAGTTTGTTGTTTTGTATCTAACCTTTCCGAATTCATCTGTTGCCAACTTCACTTCATAAACAACTTCATGCTTTTGAAAATTAATAAATTCTTTTTATGCTTCATCTGAAATTGCTTCGTATTTCAGAGTAAACTTTAAGTTATATACAATAAGTAACCAACTTCAAGTGCTATTGAATAAGTTACTAAGTTCAAGTGATATACAATGAGTAATAAACTTCAAGCGATTTACAATAAGGAACCAACTTCAAGATATATATAATGAGTAGCAAACTTCTAGTGGTATACAATAAGTAGTAAACTTCAAGTTATATACAATAAGTAACCAACTTCAAGTGCTATTCAATAAGTAACCAACTTCAAGTGATATAAAATAAGTAACAATATTCAAGTGATATACAATAAGTTGCCAACTTCAAGTGCTATGCAATAAGTAACCAACTTCAAGTGATATACAATAAGTTGCCAACTTCAAGTGCTATTGAATAAGTTACTAACTTCAAGTGATGAATAATATAATAATAATAATAATGAAAATCATATTTAAAGTATAAATAAATAGATGGCCAACTTCACAGTATGTGGCTAACTTCAGTCTTATCAATTTTTTGGTGAATATATTAGAGAAGTGGATTTAACTATAACATTCATTTAAATTAGTTGACCAAATGAAGTTTGTCACGTTTCATTGATTTGCATTTGGAATTGAACTTCCGCAGCCAACTTCCGGGCGGAACGACGACTCGATAAGCGAGCGCTTTGATTGTCCGCGGGATTGCCGGTTTTGCGCGCGTTCCGGGAATCAAAACCGTCGGAGCTTTGTTCGCACTTGGCCATGTCGGCCATTAGCGGGGCCGCGCTTGTGGAAAACTGGTTGGCTCGACGAGCGTCAAGGTGTAATGGCCAGCGGCTGGCGCACGATTTCCCGCAAGTGCGTTCGCGTTAATGGGCTTTATAGACGGCCACTTTTTGCGCGTCGACATTCGTAACGTAATAAACGACACAATGATGCCGCCGGGTCGCCGGCGATTAACTTTTAGCGCGGCAAAAAAATTGAAATCATCAGCTTTCGGATGATAAAATGCGCTAACTTCACTTTTATCGGAAGCGTAATGAAATTAAAGGTTATGGCGAGATTAAGAAATTAACGGTGGGAAACGCGTAGATGTGTTAAAGTAGCTAACGATGTTCGCGGAGAGTTTGTTGCGTGCCTAACTTCAGGTTATGTGTCATAGGTGACTGACTTCAAGTCATAAGAATAAGTCATCGAGTTCAAGTAATATACAATTAGGCACTAACTTCAAGTAATTATTAATAACTAATTTCAGTGATTTTTGAGTAAGTGACTAACTTCAAGTAATTGAGAATAAGTAGCTAACTTCAAGTGTCGTATTGTGAGGAATTATCTTTTAATAATAATAAATATTTCACTAATTTTGATTAATTATGAATAGGTCACCAGTTCAAAGTAATATACAAGTGTAACTAACTTCAAGTAACTAGCAATAACTGACTTACTTCATTGGCTGTTGAACAGGTGACTAACTTCAAGTAATAAAGAATAAATATAATTAATTTGAAGTGTCAGCTTATGGGGAATTATCTTGTAGTAATAGTCAACGCGTGACTAACTTCAAGTGATAAAGAATAAGTAACTAACTTCAATTGTCATACTATGAGATATTATCTTATAGTATAATAATCATGCATGACTAATTTCAAGTAATGATGTCAATCAAGTCACTAGCTTCATCTAATATACAATGAGTAACTAACTTCAAGTTATTATTAATAACTGACTAATTTCACTGGGTAATAAATAAGTAACTGACTTCAAGCAAAAAAATCATGACAAATTATAAATTCCTACAAAACTTTAAATGGTGTTGAATATATGACTAGTTTCAGGTGATATTCAATATGTAACGGACTTCAAGTAATATACAATGAGTAGCCAACTTCAAAGGATGTACAATAAGTAACCAACTTCAAGTGCTATTCAATAAGTAACCAACTTCAAGTGATATAAAATAAGTAACAATATTCAAGTGATATACAATAAGTTGCCAACTTCAAGTGCTATTGAATAAGTTACTAACTTCAAGTGATACATAATAATTAACCAACTTCAAGTGCTATTCAATAAGTAACTAACTGCAAGTGTTATACAAAAAGTATCTATCTTCAAGTGATATAAAATAAGTAACAATATTCAAGTGATATAGAATAAGTAACTAACTTCAAGTAATGTATAATGAGTAATAAACTTCAAGTGATTAACAATAAGTAACCAACTTCAAGTGATTTACAATAAGTATCTAACTTCAAGTAATAAACTTCGAGTGATTAACAATAAGTAACCGCCTTCAAGTGATTCACAATAAGTATCTAACTTCAAGTAATAAACTTCGAGTGATTAACAATAAGTAACCAACTTCAAGTGATTCACAATAAGTATCTAACTTCAAGTAATAAACTTCGAGTGATTAATAATAAGTAATCAACTTCAAGTGATTTACAATAAGTAGCTAACTTCAAGTAACAATCAACGTGTTGCTAACTTCAAGTGATTCACAATAAGTATCTAACTTCAAGTAATAAACTTCGAGTGATTAACAATAAGTAACCAGCTTCAAGTGATTTACAATAAGTAGCCATCTTCAAGTAACAATCAACGTGTTGCTAACGTCAAGTAATAAGAGATATATCGGTAGTTTGAAATCAAAGCTATAAAACATTAGTGTTTCATCAATTTCACGAAAATTTTCCATTCGAATAAATTTGGACTCGACTCACACAATTCAAATCGAACAAATCAAACAATCGCAATAAATCTTGTCGAAACGATTAATCGCGAGCGCTATCGAACGAAACCGCGCTCCTCTTCCAACAAAAGATCTTTTTGTCTACTTTACACGATCGCGCACAAAGCAAAGGTGTTCGAATACACGTCCGAATGACACGAAATTGGACTCACACTTGAAATTACACGAAAATAATTGGCCGCATTAACATAACCTCATCGGGATTTAAATAAATCCGCAATAACTCATCGACGGCGATAAATCACCGTAACTCTACTCGGGCCGAAACTTCGCTCGAATCATCGTCAGCCTTGACATCGGATGACGCGGAAAAAATTCGACCGGTTACGATCGGCCGCTTTTTTCCCCGGCCTTTTCTTCGCTTTTTATAGCAGATCCCGCCCATCGGGGCGCTGCTTTAAAATTCATAATGATCGTGAATGTCGCTCGTACGTGGGCGTAATAAAGACCAATGCCTAGGAGAGCTCGGTCTATAGTCACATTATTGACGTATCTCACGTTCGAAGCTACATTCGCGAGCGCGACTTGTTTCGTTTGCAGATGAGCGAACAAACAAATGACAAATAACAAACGTTTTTCAAGGTTTTTGTGTGGTTAGTGTAATGGGATACTTTATGTGGTCCATAATTCTAGAAGGTTTATTTTATAAGTTTTTGAATGAAAAAACATATTATAGACCAATATACATTCTTATAGCATAAAAATTGAACCATAACTAACTTTTTTCGTGATTTTTTATCTGATTAGTGTTATGGGATACTTTATGTGGTCCATAATTCTCGACAGATTATTTTATAAGTTTTCGAATGTAAAAACATATCATAGACTATTTTATATTTTTATACCATACAAATTGAACCATAACTAACTTTTTTCGTGATTTTTCATCTGATTAGTGTTATGGGATACTTTATGTGGTCCATAATTCTAGACAATTCATTTTATAAGTTTTTAAATGCAAAAAATTATTATACTATTTTACATTCTTATCTTATGGCATAAAAATTGAACCATAACAAACTTTTTTCGTGGTTTTTTATGTGATTAGTGTTATGGGATACTTGTGGTCCATAATAATTCTCAACGATAAAATTTAACACTTTTTTACAATAAAACAATATTTTTTATTATTAGTCTATTTTATATTCATATCGCATAAAAATTCACCGATAACAAACCTGTTTCAACGTTTTTTATCTGATTAGTGTTATGGGATACTTTATATGTTCCATCATTTGATATAATTTTGAATTGTGTAAATTAAAAAAGTAATGTTATTGAGGATTATTTTATACTCATATCGCATAAAAATTGACAAATAACAAACATTTTTCAAGGATTTTTTATACGACAAGTGTTATGGGATAGTCCATAATGCTAAACAATAAAATTTGGATATTCTTGGATGAAAAAAAAATTGTTTAAAGATTTAATTCATATTCATGTACCACAAAAATCGACGAATAACAAACTTTTGTCAAGGTTATTTATTTGATTAATATTATGGGATACTTTGCGTGGTCCATAATTATAAAAATCAAAATCTGCAACTTTTTGTATAAAGAGTTATCGTTTAAATTTTCAATTCATATTAAAATACCTTAAATATTGACGATTAAAGAAAATGTTACAAGTTTCTTTTGTATATAAGAAGTGTTATGAGATACTTTAGGTGGTTCATAATAATTATTATAAGGGGAAAAATATAGAACCTTTTCATAAAAAAATTAGTATTTTCAAAGTGTCTCTGTTTATACATATTATACCATAAGAATTATTTATCATTTGAAGGAAAAGTACAAGTGGTCCATAATATGAGACACAGTGATTCATATAATAATAATTATATTTTTTCTACATTTTACCTAATATTGGAAACTATTCATAAAATATGTCGTCTCCAATATTAGATAAAATTTCAAATTCGTAAATTTCGTAAATTTTATCATTTTCCAATGCTGCATATTTACCGATTATGTTATGTGAATTTCGAAACGATCCATAATTTTAAAGGAGAAATTATGCAATATAAAACATAACTGCATTATATAATATATGCAAACTGACGATTTGATTTTGATAAAAAATAGTTTTATGATTATAGGCTGAACAATTTAAGTTTTATTTATGTATTAAAGTGGTCCATAATATGGAACATGTAGCAAGTAATTTTTTCTACATTTTACAATCTAAAATATATATATACATATCTATTAAATTAAATATAAAATACTAAAAATATCGATTACATTTGATAACAAAGATTTGTAATTTTAAATATAAAGTGGTCCATAATATTGAATATTTTATAGATAAACTACGAATATTAAATATTTCTAAAAAAATTAATAAATAAATAAAAAATGTTATTAATAACACAGTAACGTAAACATTTATTTAAAAACTTTTAACATTATCCATAAAAACGTAATTTTTTTCACGTAATATTTTTAATATAATCATCCTACAAAAAATAATAATTTCACTTCCAATAATTCATTCCAAACATCCTCATCTCTTTAGAATCGCTTTTTTAAATCTTCTTAATTTTCCTCGTAACTTTCCCGGAACACTTTTTCAGGCCGCTTTTTGTTCTGTTTTACGTCAACGTGACGTCACGCGAGCAGAAGGCCCCTATTTTGAAAAGGGAAATCCGAGCGTCACTTCGTGGAAAAAAACTGACCTGCTT
>JABFPQ010000236.1:0-13502 GCA_022817265.1 Masnerella sp. ZL-2020
GTGTGCGGCGAGAGAAAAGTTGTATGACGTTACGCGGCCGAGCGGGGGGTGGGGCGCCGTGAGTTTGGCCCGCCGGCGAGAAAACGGGCCGGGGTTGGGGGTTTTGCGGCCGCCGGCGCGAGCGGTTGTAGTGATGACGGCTTTCATGAAGATTGTTACTAGATTTTTGAGGCGCATACTTCTAAAGTCTCTGGAGTGACGATTTGTGTGAAACATTGACAAATTGCAAAGAACCAAAGATATTTGTGCGGAATATTTTCGTTGATTAGCAGAAGAATATTATGTTTGAAAAATTGGGAGAAGGTCCTTACGTTTCAAAATTCACATAAAAATCCTCACGTTTCAAAATTTGGCATGAAAACATCACGTTTTAAAATTTAGGTGGAGAATTACGTGGGGGATTTCCCAACATGATGTTTTTCAGTCAAATTTGGAAACGTAGGTTCTTCACGTAAATTTTGAAACGTGATGTTTTTCAGCTAAATTTTGAAATGTTTAAACCACTATTATTCTACTCATATTTTAAAACGAAAATATTTTCTACAAACATATTCATGCAAGATAGAGATAATTTTTCCAAATTTTCAAACGTACTATTTTTCGACTTGAACTGTTTGGATTCAAATGTCAATTTGAACTATTTTCACATAACTCAAAACGCTGCTGTTTCCTTGGTCCCTTCTGAATATATAATTGAAAAAAAACGTACTTTTTCGTGTTTCGTTGTTGACCCAAAACCGTTTGAGTTTTAATTATGAATCCCAACGCTTAAGATAAGTCTAGTTAAGGAAAAGAAAGAGAAAAGAAGGAAGGGTCGGAAGGAAGCGGTAATAACATTAAAAGCTATGAAGGATGTTGAAGAAAAAGGAGGTTCAAAGTAAATTGTATCTGATTAAGTAAGACTGATTCGCGCGAGATTCCATTTACTTGCGCGACAACTGTAAAGACATTTGAATTAAGTGTTTTACGGAAAGTTATTTAAATACAGATTAAGGCTGGTTTTGTACGTCGTTTCGTGCATTTTTGACGGAATAATACAATTTAAACTGTTTATTTATGAATCATATACGATTTTTGTTGTCTTACATGAAATAGCAAGGTTTTAAATAAAAAAATGAATAAATAACAAGGAAATCGTTCAACATCTTTCGAAACATTTCTTCTTTATCCTTAAAATCCTATTTCAAAATAAATTTATTTTATACAAAAAAATAACCAAACTGTGTTAATTTCATCAGATTTATTTGTCTCATTAGTGTTGCTAATTCAGTTGCGTGTATTTCGATCGAAATAATGCACCGTAACCGTGTTTCTAAACGAATTACTGAATTAATTCCGTTTGTTTTTGTACGATCGCGAAACGCGATCCGACCATTCATAAAATCCGCGTAGTATATATTAGCCAATAAAAAGTGAGCCGCGGTCTCATTCAATCGGCGCAAAGTTTGCGCGTAAAAACGCGAAAAAAGCGCGGGTCGTTAAGGTTTTAAGTACACGGCGTGTGACCCAGTTGCGCGAATTCCGTATGTAAATTACATTGCTCGCAGGATCCGAACTTTAGCGAGCTACAGAATGTTGCACTCAAACACTCTAAGTGTAATTGCGAATCTCATTGAAGCATCGACGATTATAACTCGCGTGTACAAATCAGACTCATCAACGGCAACCGTGATTGCAAACTAGATCGGCCTTTAACGAGATATTTCAACTGCGATTACGCCTTGACGAAAGCAGATAGCGACAGATTATCAATGAACCCTCCGAAACTGTGTTAACAATGTTTCTGTCTGCGCGGCAAAAATGCTTGCGTTCGCGAAATAACGTCTGACTCCGTTAACGCCAAAGTCAATTATTTGCGCCGATCTAAGGGCTTGGAATACTTCCAATACCATTGTTATTATTGCGTGCGAATAGCAAAATTATCGGAAAACAAACTCTACAAATTTCATTTAAATATCAGACATTTTTGTCAGCAGTTTTGTACATTTTTAAAACGATAATTTTTTTAAAAAACATAATTTGA
Organism: Masnerella sp. ZL-2020; assembly: GCA_022817265.1. Lineage (NCBI taxonomy): Eukaryota > Metazoa > Arthropoda > Insecta > Hymenoptera > Scelionidae > Masnerella > Masnerella sp. ZL-2020. Next base: position 2,024 of record JABFPQ010000236.1, read on the forward strand.
TGATTGCATATTTTTTTATTCTTCGCTATAAAATAAATTATATCAAGAATTTATTTTACAAAAATGCAATAAATTTGAATAAAACATTTTTAGAGTTTTAATTTTTCATGGTAAATTAAACTAAGGCAAATATTTGAAACAAAGTTCGGATTACCACGACGAAAATTTTATTTATGCAACTGGCATAACAGCAAATATCTGTAATTTAAATTTTTAACGCCTAATAAAAATAAAGTTAAGAACATTTCAGATAATATTAATTTTTCATGATAAATTTCAGCAGTAATATATTCATATGCGAAAAATTTAATAATTGCTAATTTCGTTCATTTATGAATCTCGATTTTATTATTACACGCCGGAGTTTGCAAAATATAAAAAATGGTGCATTTTCTACACGTTTAATCTTCAAAAACGCTTAATGTATTCATCATCGTCGGTTTTGCATGTAAATGATGGCCGACCCTTTTTAGGATTGAAAAATTCGGATTTTCAATGTGGGTTAATCTTCCCATTTGCATAACTATTAAACTATTCAATGTACATCGTGCACGATTTAAATTTATGTGCGATTAATTGTGGAATATCGAGGAGAATCGAGATGGTGATACCGCAATTATTCTTGGTTTAAAATCGTGTTGTGTAAATAAATTCGGACGATGCGGACAAAACGGTTATTGTGGGAGACTTATTGCGCCAAAAATAAAACAGCTTAAAATATCTCATTGTGAAAATAACATCGATTATAATACTAAATAAAATAACAAGTAAAGTGGAAAGCGTTTTAATTTCGTATAAATATTCAATTCTACTACATTTCGTAAATTACGGAAACTCGTTCATGTTTTATTTTAGTACATCCTTAAATTTTCATAAAATACAATTTTTTTATATAATATTAATGCATTAATTTATTTAATAGAATTTAGTAACAGTTTTTGCTTTTCTTTTACAGAAATGTTTCCAGACAAAATAATTTCGCGATACTTTGCGACTTCTAGGAACAAGTGTAAAATGAACTTCGGAAATTCGGTCCCAAACGCTAAAATCTAAGAAACACGGCCGACGATCGCACCGGCTGAATTCGCCGGCAATTCCGCCGCTTTTGCTATTTATTAAACCATTTTGGCCGTAGCAAAATCGCGCCAGAACTGTTCCACTGAACGATAATGTTACTTTTTTTCGAGCGTAATCGATGCAACAACCTCACGGGGGATAAAATCGCGGGAGCAAGAGCGAGTGAATCGCGGCGTCGGCCCACCGGCACGAAAAGTACCGTTTGGAGGACCGAGTTTTCGACAAGGACGCTTATAAGAACTTGCACGGTGCGGAAAAGGACGAGAGAAAACGACAAAAGAGAAGGACGAGGCGAAGAAGAAGAAGGACGGAAGTGAAGAAAAGAGAGAGGGAAGGGAAAGAGGGAGAGGGGAGATGAGAGAGAGGGAGGGAAAGACGAAGGAGAGAGTTGTGTTTGCAGGCAGCCGCGGTATAATTTCGAGGTGGGAAAATGAGTAGCGGGTGAGACGCGCCGAATCGGCTAATAACAGAGCGCTGCGGCGACCTAGCACGGAGAAGTATGGGACCACGGCTCGCGAGAGCGAGCGTGCGCATGCGCCTCACGGAACTGCGGACACTGGATTAGGGATAACGCGCCTGTAGATCCCAATAACAGTCCGATTTAAGTTGAAAAACGCTCGACGCTTATTGTCCAAGTACTGCGGTATTCAGTTTTAACCAGACATTCTGCGTAATGTGCAAAAAGAATTCAACTGTTATGTTGTTTTAACGAGGGTGAAAAATTATACAAAAATCCGGCTCGAAGGACCAAATTTTTGTAGCACAAGGTGCCGTTGAATAATTAATTTATATAACATTCGTTTAGCAACCTGTTTTTTATTAATGAAACATGTATTGCTCTCAGCAAAATAATGTATGATTTAATTTATTATTAACTGAATCGAAGATTAGTCATTTTTTTCTCAAATATCATTTCCATGAAATTTTTTCAAGTTCTGAACATGACAAAATCTTTAACCCGAAAAATATCTTGATTAGACTATTTACAATTTAATTGTGTGTAGATCCATTACACTATAAATAGAAATTTCTTATTTCAAGAGGTTTCATAAATTTCAGAAGAAAAATTCATCTTTTTTTGCGAGTTTCAAACATCAAATTAATCAGGAAGAGACATAAATCTTCTAAAATAAAAGGTTTGTTTTATTACTGTATATAATTTATGCTTTACACTTCATTGACTGATATTATAAATTATAAAATTGTTTTTTATAATTCATTTTATTTGACATAAATTTAAATAACATGCGATGTATTCATTTTTTATGCATATACTATTAATAAATTGATATTTAAGGTGTTGATATATAAATAAACTATTCGAAGTTATATTCAATTGATGAGAACATATATTTTTACTCGAAATGTAATATATATAATTCAATGCGATTCACTTCTATGAATAGACTATGTATAAACGCACGAATAACATTTATTGTTAAATAAAACGAAAACGAAAAAAGATTTTTCCATGTAATTGAGTTAGTTCTAATTCCATGTTCAATCCATTCCATCGAAATAGTTTTCTCAGTTCGGAATTTTGCAATCCCTTTAATTTCGTAGACCATTTGCGCAGTTTCTTCGATAACATAATTTTGGCCCGCGCGTTCCTGATTATTTAAACACTAAATTACCCGGCACCCAATATTTCACGACAATAAACCCAAGTTTGCAAATTTTATTGGTTCGAAAATGATTCATTGTTCTTATTAGATCTCTTATTCCATTGATAAATTCGGCCGTTAGTTTAGTGATTCATAATCCCTCGTAGCGAGACTTACGAAGGCCGAAGTATAAAATCTGCAAGAAAAAGGACAGGTAAAAAAAAGCAGTAAAATATGAAAATCCGAAAGCACGAACTTGGACGGCCGCGCGCATAAATTTTCGCCGCGGCGTAAATTACCGGATCGAAGTAAAGAACGAAGACGAAAGGCCGCGGAGTAAATTCAGCGTCGGCGCGGGGTTATCTGAGATTGATCGCTTGTTTCTTATTCAACGCTCCCGTGCGTTTGATTCCGCGCGGCGTTTCCGTTCGGTGCGTTGATTTTCAATTTAGCCGGGATCCGGGCGAGCCGGAAATTGTTTTATACAAAGTAACAATACGCAATATATCGAACGGGACGCGCCGTAAACCGTCGGCCTGCGATCCGAAAATAAAAATACGCGTCTTTATTAAACTACCCGTCGATATTCGTGCGCGAAATATTTTGTATTTTAAACATCTCTCGGCGGATTTTTTATCGCGCTCGCGCTGTTAAGGCAAACGCGCTTTCGAGAAATTTTATTTCCCGAGCGCCGATGTAATATCCGAATTACGCCGTTTCGCGTGTTTAGCTATTTCATTATTCGAAAAAAAGTAAACCCGTTTCTGCATTTTTGTTTATCAAATGATGGGTAGGCAGTGACATTTGATAAGCTGCTTATGTGTTTGATCTTTTTATGCAATCAGCTTCTGATAGAGAATATACTTTTTGTTGTATCGCAATTTCCTGTTCAACATTGTAGAACAAATTTCAATTAAATTTGCAGAAAAAGTTCTGTATTTTTTCAGAGACGTCAAATTCATGGTTCCATTTTGTACTGGAAATCTCGCGTGGTTAAAAATGAGTTACATTTCCGTTTGTTTTATGAATACGTTAATTATAAAAATGTATGTTGTAGTTTAAAACATCATCATCACAGAATTGTAAAAAATATATAATTTTTTATAATGTTGGCTTTAGCGAACTTGTCAGAATTAATATACTTCAAATATTAAATTGCATTAAAGATCGTGCAACTGTAAAATTTAATTAATTTCATATCGTTTTATAATTTTAAGTATCAATTAAATACGTCTCTCTCGATTCCTGAAATTCAGAAAGATATTTCTTTATTTATCTTTTTTGTTTAGATAAAAATTTTATTTATTAACAAACAAAATCGTTTGTTGGTTCGAGTTTCATTTATTTTGAAAGACTATAAATATTAAAACAAATAACATTGTTAAATAACAGGAACAAACATCTCGTACTAATTGCAATACAAAGCGAAGTTAGCCGAGTAACCAAAAACATAATATCCAAGTTACACCAAGATGTTTGACTTAATCCAACATTATACCACGTTGACTTCGGATGATCATTATTTCTAAATAATTATGTTAATAACTATAATAATTCTAATAAATTATAGCAAATAATTTTAATTTTATCACAAGAAAACATACACGTCAAAAAAATGTTTAATTTTAAACATTTTGTTAGTCAATTTTAAAACATTTCGAAGTGTTTTGATTTTTAACCTATCTTTTTTATGGAACACATTTTACAATGACAATTACAAATGAAACACTAATTTTGCTATATAAACGACTATTTTAAATCGCGCAATAAAACCAATTAATCCTAATTTCCTCGATATTACAATTTCATCACCAGAGGTGCATCCATAAGCACTCATTTCCCTTATAAATGATCCAATAGACACTTTCAATTAGAAGATTCAATTTTTCATACATTCCCGTTACGCCTTGTTTTTTCATCGCCATAACTCCGTCACGTCGTCCCGTAACACAATTTGCCCTCCCTTCGGGAGTTGCGGTTGATCCACTGTATCGCTAAATGATTGATGTCGGCGAAATAACAAGCGCAAATGATTACAATATCAATAACGAGCCGTCGCAATGGCAGAACAAGTGGATAAGTGATTATTCTTGCGTCTCGTCAGACGCGAGTTTAGAAAGCGACGCTCGCACGCGCGACGCACGTGCGTGCGATTAAACGTACACCGCGCGGATTAAGGGTCCCATCGATCCGACTTGTGCTCTTTGAATTATCCCCCCCCTCCCCTCCCCCCTTCGGACTATCATTCTCCGCGGGTACATCCGTGACCAAGTTGCGTGAAATGGGGTGTCGCCGAGTACGGCGCACGCATCGAAATCATAATTCACCGTTAGAAAACGATACGTGTACCAAGATGTGCGGGTTGTGGTTATTGCGAGAGGACGATTGGATAACTTGCAATTATGCGACGTGATGAATTTAATTAAGTTACGTTTAGTGCAGATGCGTCTCGGATAACTCGATGCATCGGTTTGATTAGAATAATTTATATCTAATGCAATTCCGTTAATGAGTTAATTTGAGTTAATCAAACTTTGTGATGATTACATATGTTTTTAATAGTTTTTCTCGTTAATTTTATGAGAGTTTATTTTATTTAAGAAATTCTAATATTGATTTCATCTGAAGTATAGTTGAACATTAAAATGATTACATTTTTCGTGTAAGAAATTCGTATTTCATATGCGAAAAATCCATTTCGTAAAATTAAAAGGTGGGATTATAAATTGTAAGGGTTCAAGAATTTCTTCTTCAGAAAGACATCATTATATCTTTTATTGCTGAATTTATTTGTTCAAAAATCCCGGAAAAAGGTGAAATTTTTTCATCAGACTTTCAAAATTTGTTATGTTATCTTAGATACGTTATCTAATATATTTTTTATTTGTACAAATAAGTAGTTAATATTTTAATTAACTAAAATTTTTCCTCGATGTGAAACTCTAACTCTAACACAATGCAACTTGCATGGAAATAATGAAAACTCAAAAGAATAATCAAACCACACATCCTCACGGAAAATCAATAAGTTGGCTTTCATCTCGACATCAAAGGCAAAGTCTTGAACAAATCAGTGAGTCCAAATAATCGAAAAGTCAATTATGTATCGCGTGAAGTGATTGCATTATAGGGTCATCCCGTAACTCTCGTCGAGCTGCGACTAGGTTATTTACGATCGGGGACCCGGCCAAAATAAGGCCATCGGATTCTTGAGCCGACCGGCTCTATTTGCCACGTGCCGAAGCGAAATCGCGTTCTGTTGTATGAATTGCTTCCGATAGCCGGCTCTCGGGCTTTAGCACGCGCCGTGGATTTACGAGCGCGTACGTTGTCGCCACGTGGGATTCCCAGCGCAGAGCCCGGGAACCGCGAACATTCAATTACGTTTCCTTTATTAAGGCTCTTCACGGCCATTAATGTTCGCTGGCTTTGCAAAAGATGGATATTGCTTTAAATAAACTCCTGTTCGGCCATTATTTATTCGACTGTAAATGTTCTTGATTTATTCAACGGCCAATTATATTGTTCGATATTTGTTTACTTATTTGAAATTGCGTTTGACATTACGTTCAGTAGAATTGCTAAGAATGGATATGAGTGTAAAGTAGGTCAGAAGAATTTTGATTATAAAATTTATGTAACAAGCATTGTTATTTATTAAACTAAACTAAAAAATTACAATGAGTTGTAATTTTTTATATTTTTTTTTGAATTAGTAATTCTTGATAAAGGTTATAATATTAATCATATAATTTATGATCGTAACTTTAGTCTATGTAAAAAATGCTAAAAACGTTACTAAAGGCTTTTTTTGTAAAAAATTCTCATATAATTCTTATATATAAAATTTTGATTATAAAAACAATATGATAACAAAAATTTGACTTGCCTACGAAAAATTTCAAGTAATGACTCCAACTAAAAATTTTTCTAAATTTTTGAAATAAGTATATATAGATAAACGAAGAACATCCATTAATGAAGATTTTCTTCAGGTTAAAATTAAATATTTCCACAAAATTAATATTAACATAATGCTGGGGCCTGAAATTTGAAAATTTTTAAATTAATGAGAAAGCATCTTTTTCTCAAAAAACACATCAACCACAAAGGTCGACAAAAACCTCTTCCAAATTTACATCATTTTAGTTGAGAATAAAAAATTGAAATTCTCCAGCGAATTCTAAAACGAATTGGTGAAAGAAGTTGATTTAATTCTCAAATGAAATATTAATATGATAGTTTGCGCGCGATATTCCGGTCATTGCATATTCATAATTCGCATTGATTTCTTACTTATATGTGAAAATAATTAATACACTGAAATATTAACGCGAAAATATTAACGCTGTCACGCCATGCAAAGAGACAGAAATGTGCAAAACGTCCATTAAAGTCGATTTCTAGTTTGGATTTTAATGCAATTTATAATAATGACTTAAACATGACGATGATGCGTTAATATAGTTTTAGAAACAAGAATATTAAATTTGTTTCAGCACACTCCAAAAAAGTGTTTAAATTTAAAAATTGTTGTCAATTTTCAAACATTTTAAAGTGTTTTCAATTTTAACCTATCTTTTTAACTTGTAAAACATTTTTGATGTTTTAAAAATAAAGCACTTTTTCTTGCTGTGAAGTTTGCAGTCCTACACTGTAAAAAAATTCGTAAAATTACACTGCAGTTTGTGTAATTTTACATAAATTGAGTGAAAATACATAGAATGTTGTGTAATTTTATAAAAATTATGTAAAACTGCACGAAATATTATGAAATTTTACGAAAACTATGTGAAACACAACTATTTTTTACAGTGTAGGACTTTAGGAACACAAAATTGAATGATTTAGTAAAAAATAAACAAATTAAAAAAAATGTGTATCGTGTCATATAAAACACCAGATAAATTCAAATAATTTCCAGAAGTGTCGTTTCAAATTATCAATAATCTCACGTTTAGAAAACGCAAAATGAGAGGTAAAACGCAGTGTATAGGCAAAAAATTTAATTGCTCTTGATTCAAAGATATGCATAATGCAACGTTTACATCCTTTCTTTACACCATGCTATAGGGTCATAAAATTTGTAAACGATTCTCCATAATTCACCGGGAACGCGCTCGCGCGAACACTTGACCCGAAAATATTTATTTCCCGGGGAAACAGGCAGCGGGAAAATAAAAGAGGAGAAAACGAGCGCTGCGAAAAAAGGTTCGGCGGTGGCAAAAAAGTGGGTCGGACCCTCGAACGGTTTCCCACAGAACCGGGCCGAAACAAATGGTCCGCATGAAAGAAACAAACGCGCGACGTCGAGCGCAGCCTCAGAAACGACGGCTAATTCATCGGCCGCGCGAGTGACACGAGATTGAATATCGAAAAATGAACGCGAGTAACGGCGACATGCGAAAAGGGTGCGCCGGCATGTACAACACCGGGTGCGCGGAGATCGATGCGTCTTTATACTCGGCGGCAAAAAGAAAACGATCCCGTGCTCTGAGAAAGTTAACTTCGAGAGTCATTGTGCGCCGCTCATTATTCATTTAAACGGAATATCGATGTGCGCGTAACGCGAAAAAGTAGAAGGCTACAAATTATGCTTCATTGATTATGGTAGGCTAATTCCAATGGGTCACTGTACCAGTGAGGTTATTTCGAAATTGAAATTATTGAACTAATTCACTCTAAAAACTGGTTCTATAAAAGTGTCTTAAAGTAAGATAGTGATGTTTTAAATTAAGACACTGGTGTCTTTAATTAAGACAGTGATATCTTAAATTAAGACACTGGTGTCTTAAATTAAGACACTGGTGTCTTAAATTAAGACAGTGATATCTTAAATTAAGACAGTGATATCTTAAATTAAGACACTGGTGTCTTAAATTAAGACAGTGATATCTTAAATTAAGACACTGGGGTCTTAAATTAAGACAGTGATATCTTAAATTGAGACACTGGAGTCTTAAATTAAGACAGTGATATCTTAAATTGAGACACTGGTGTCTTAAATTAAGATGCCAGTTTTTAGAGTGTTTTAATTGGAGAAAAATTGCTTCACATCACGAGACATAAAACCTGTTTTACCGACAGAAGAGCAAATTTCATCTTTCGCTGAATATTTTGTGGAATACATTTTCAAAAAATCATTTCGTCTTGAATTCAAAATTATTACATAAAATTTTCTCGAAATGATTTAATCATTAAATTTAGGAGTTTATTAAAAATAGCACCAACATTTCTATGATTTTCTGTGCAAATTTTTTTACTTGAATTTGTATACAATATTTTTCTACAAAAATGACAGCGATTTCGTTCCACGTACAAATCAGTATGTGTAATCAAGTAATAATATGTTTAATTACAAACTTGAATAATTTGTGCTTCATTAAGGGGGGCGGGTCAAGTAAAAGCTCCAAAAATGGACTAAGTTTAGGGGTGGATTGCACGAAACCAAATGAAACAAACGTTATAATTTTTTTTGCATATTGTTTGGCATTCATTAAACAATATTTTATTGTATAATCAATTGAAAAAAAGTTATGACAAACAATCTATTTTTTATAAACAAAAAAATGCCTCGTTCGGGGCAGCACTTTGCGCGGGGGACGCTGCAGGTCGAGGATCGTATCCAAAACAAAATAAACAACCACGTTTTTAATTTATAGGTATAAGCGCACAGGATATACCTCAAATCAGATACAGAAACTATTTTTATCTTGAAAAAAATTGAATTTGAAAAAAAAAAGTCATTTTTTCACTTTTTTTTTTGACTTTGTTCATAAAAAAAAACATGTTGTTGCAACAAAATACTTAAAATTGTTGGTATATCGTGTGAAGAAAACAATTACAAGTTTTTTAAAAAAAGTTTCAATCAATTTGGTTGAAATCTCTTTTCTCTACAGTCCCCCGCAGTTTTAAAAACACAACTGTTCAGGAGAAGCGTTTGAAGTTATTCAATACAATCATATTGTATTTCATTTTAAACGCACTTAAATTGACTGATATTTTCGTCAGCTGTTCCTAAACCATAAGAAATGTCTTCCTCTTCTTCAAAATCGTTTAGAAGTCCATTTTCCTTGCTCGTACTGGCTATGTTGAAGGATTGTCGATTTGTTTGAGCGCGCCACCGGCCTATTTCAGCATACGACGCGCGCTCTCTCAAATGAGTATAACTGTGTTAAAAAGTTCCGAGTGGCTTTATCCTTTCAGGGGGGTATTATTAGATGTCTTAGCAATAACTTAAGGTAAAAAAAATTTTGTCGACTATAATTTTTTTTTACTTGACCCGCCCCCCTTAAGGTGATTCTTCAAGTCCGCTGTCACGGAGTTACTGTATTTTGAATTTACTCTGTTGGAATGTAAAATTAACGTTTGTAATTATAATCAGTCAATTCCTTAAATTCGGGAAAATTTTTTGAGTATCGAATAATTATTATTTCTTTAAAATAATAATAATCGCAAGTACGACCTGCGACCGTTTTTTTCCACCTCGAAAACGCCGACAGGTGCTGAACAAATTCAGAGCTTTTTTTCAAGACAAAAAATATATCAGTCAAATCTACTAAAGTGAGAGAATTGACGGGTATACTTTATTTTATAAATAAAAGTAAATTAAACCGTCAGTACTGTCAGGCGTTTTTGTAAACAAAGGGCTTAAGATCAGGAGATTGCTCAATGCCGCATCCACATCGAAAACGCGCGCGGCTACTTATACAAATTTAAGAGTTAATTTAACTGAAAAAATATATTAGGTCAATCTATGGAAATGAGCGATTGTCCTAATATAGTTCCTTTAGTACACAAACGGTTTGTACTCCACGTTAGCCGCGCGCGTTTTGTAAACAAACGCAACTGAGAAATCTCTTTAACGATCTATGGTTAGTCTAATCTGGCAAGACAATAACTTGCCAGAGTTTGTTGTGAAAATGGTCATTATCTTGACTCAAGATTTTGGAATATAAGATTTGTAAATTCTTGTCGGAAAATCTAGTTATCTTGGCTAAATATTAATAAAACGGTTTTACTTTTGAGTCAAAATTTTCTTGCGCCAAAAGGTATATTTGTGTAAATGTAAAACAGGTCAAGCAACTAACGAAAATTTTACTGTGCCGTATTTATGGTTTGTATCGGAAAATATATTAAGTGTGTCGTTTTACCAAACTTTCCGGTATAACTGTTCAACAACAATAATAATTTTATAAATGTTCATTGTTTACTGTCAAAATTGAATTTAAAAAATAAATAGAAACTATTCTTGAACTCCCCCCTCCTTTTTTTATGCATTATGTCAAATCCTTTAACAAAAAATTGCATTAAAAATGAAAAATTATTGAACAAAAATGTTTCAGATTCATACGAAATTGGTCGAAATATTCAATTTAGCAGACATAATTTCGAATGAAATTTTTACAATTTATTATAACTTATTAATTATAATAATAATTGTATTATATTATTTTCGCTATGCTTATATATGTATTTTAAATCAACCATTTTAATTATATTAGAGTATAAAAATCAAGTGTTTTCACTATATTCATTTAATCTTGTTATTGCTTTGCGAATATTTAATCTTTCGATAATAAAATGCTTTGTGACGGGTAATTATATGCAAATATAATTTTCTACTTCTTTGAGCAGAAATATTTTTCTCATTGCTTTATTGAGAAACGTAATTAAAACGTAATTAAACCACGAAATAGCCGCTTTTGTGGTCATACGACTATTTACGAAATCCTGATTAAAGGCGAGATTTCTAATATAGGTTACTCATTTTGAAGAGTAGTGATTAAGCTCTCGTG
>JABFPQ010000237.1:0-13497 GCA_022817265.1 Masnerella sp. ZL-2020
TCGAAAATTATAGTCGCCTTTCAGAAATGCTTCGACCTCTCACGATTCAGCTTTTTAATTTGTATGCAGTCTTTTTGAAATGTTTGAAGATCAGCTTAAGCATAAAATATGTTTTGATAATTATTACGGTTTTTACACAATTAAATAATTTGTTTCTGGAACAGCCTACAGCTCTTTATAATTGTTTAAAGCTCCCTAAATTGTCAGATATAATACTTGAAAGATCATTTAAGCAGGTTCGTAAAAATTCAACGATCATTCGAAGTAGGAGGCGGGTTGATTTCGGAGTGCCGGCAATTGGCGATCCCTAGAGATAGAATCCTTTCGTTACCTGATGCCGCGTTTAACACTAACGATCACTTTAGGGCCAATCACTGGCGATCACTCACAAGCACGAACAAATAAAAGGTGAGCACAAGTTTTGGCACTAGTTGTGGCACTGGTTAGTTATTGGGCCTATCCCGCGGGTATCCATGAGCGGCGGACGTGGACCGCGCAACGGAACACCTAGGCGCAGAACGAGCCAGCGACTGTCTCGCCGCGCGAGGGCGAGCGGCCGCGCTGTCCTCGGTGCGAATCCCGGCGCAAACGCTGGAGCCGCCACCCTCCGGCGGCGCCTCCTAAGCGGCCCGAGTTCGCCCCACGTTCGCCCCACGTTTTCCCCACGCTCGCCCCCAGACCACTTTCTGCCTCCACTGAACCCGTAATTGTTTCGCGGCGGTGTCGTTTAGTTTTTCACGGCGCTGCGCGTCCCGGCCCACCGCAACTGCCCAAATTTTTGCCCCACCCGAGCCGTCCAAACAAAACACCCCGCGGCCACAATTTCATCGCCAATCATACGCACCGCCCGCGTTCTTATGAGCTTCCAATTTGCCAAACGGTAACGCAAGATAACACAACGACACAACCTTGCTTAAACAAACTCGGCCAACTAATTGAAATTATCGTTTAATTAAATGCAGGTAGAACTTTGCTTCTAATCATAGTTTGATGTTTTTTTCTTTTAATTCGCATATTTAAATTTATTCAAAAAAACATGTCTTATCAACACAATAAAATTTATACTTTAATTTTAACAGTTTTGAGAGATTTTAGAAATTTCACCTATCATTTTACCTATCGTCAACAATTTTAAATTTGAGACATATTTCAAAATCTTCAATTTGCAATATTTGCAACTTTTGAATAGATTCAAAAAAAGTTTTTAAACTTTCCGATACATTTCTTCTATCGTTTCGTAGACCTTAACTGAGAATAATGCTTCAATAAAAATATTTCAACATGAAAAATCTCATTGTATTCGTGATCAGTTGTTGAAAATCGGTTGAAGAGGATATCAGTCCGCGAAAAGTTTTATCTTTTGGACGCAAACGGGCGGATAAATTCAACGGGTTAACTGTTTGGAATAAATTTAATTAAAAATGTCGGTTTTCGGCCAAGTTTCGAGTGTAGAAGTTTCATGTAAATTATAACAGAGATAGCGGGAATGTGTTTTCTGTTGCTGCAAAGTTGATATGGAAATAATCGTTTCTTGAGAAGAGTGAAAATGTTAAGATAACTTGTTTTTTCCGAATCATTTTACGATATTATCGTTCGAGTAATGAGAGTATTATTATTTTCAATTAATCACTTCATATTATTATTACTTCGATCAATAACTATGTTATTACCTAAAATCTATAAAGTTTAATTTTAATTATCATTATATAATATACATAACTTAATTAATTAACATTAAATTACTCTGTAATAAACAACGTGGTATTCATTGTATTTAAAAATAAGTTTGAAAATGAAATTCATTGAATTTGTGAGATGTTTAAAGAATTCAATGAGTCAGAAATGTAGGCCTCGGTTTTATCGTCCGATAATTGTTTACGTTTGCGAATAATATTGCCAAATTCGAGCGCCATTTCAGCGCAGTACTTCACAAAACTCGCAACCCGAACGGACAGCAAATCGAAGCTGCTTCCGATTTGTTAAATGAAATTTGTTCCAAAATGATGACTCATCATGTATTAAGATAAACAAAATGCATTCTCCATTGTGGCGTGCGAAATTTGAATGTTTCGGAGCTGTCTTTTAGTAGTTTCCATTTTATTAGTCAGCAGAGCGTAGAAGCGCAGATAAACGTTTATTAATCGATTATTGAACGTTACATTGCTGAGGAAAAAAAGTTTCAATTTCATACGTTGCTTCACGATTTTATTAGTCAAGCAAAGTGTCGCGTTTATTATTCAACATCGGTGATTCGATAAGCTCTCTTTTTGCAGCGCATCTCATTACATGTTTAAATCACTCTAAAAACTGGTGTTTCCAAAGTGTCTGAATTTAAAACATGTTTACAGCACCAGAGTGTTACTTAGTTCTGCTGAATTTTCATTGTGGATAATATCGAGTTATACACTCTAAAAATGCTACTATACTCCAAAGTCTGAATTTCAGGTCAGTAAATTGAATTTCAGAATATGGAAGTCTGAATTTCAGATCAGTAAACTGAATTTCAGAATATGGAAGTCTGAATTTCAGATCAGTAAACTGAATTTCAGAATATGGAAGTCTGAATTTCAGATCAGTAAACTGAATTTCAGAATATGGAAGTCTGAATTTCAGATTCAAAGAAATCTAAAATTCAAATTTTGTGACATCATATTTTTTTTCGAGTGCTTGGACAAGTTGTTTTACAATGCACGACCCAATTGATGACAAATTATAATTCCACTCATCTAACGTCAGAGCCAGCCAACTTGGTTACTCAATCGCGATATCGTTTTTTTTCAGGTCTGTGCAGGAAACAGTTAATTTACGATGTCAGTCAAGAAATGTCAATTCCCACACTCGACATGGCACCGTTTGCACCTGAGCCATGAAACGGTTGCGCTCGATAAATCGCGGCTTTTCCTTGGCAGCGCGCGGACTTAATTAGAGTGAGCCAGCGCTTTGTGATAAAAAGATACTATCGTGTCGTTGTATCGGCAGCGTGAGACACTGAATTAGCTGCGTTCGCGTGAAACGTTGTCGCAGTTACACATCTCATTAGAGGACACTGTCCTAAGCTGCGTCATCGCTTAGAGGGACACAACTATAAACAACTTTTTACTTGTTTTCAATAATATTGAATGAAGTTGTAAACAAATTTTATTGTTTTATTCAAAGAATAAATTTACAATTTGTTATAGATATATGAAACTTGTTATCTAATCTGCTATATTTGTAAATTGAATCGACAAACGAAAAAGTTTAAAAAATATTAATATAAATTTTTAAACCAAAAATTTGATAAATAAATTTGCAATTTTCAAGAATTTTTAGTTTATTGAGGTTCAAACATAAATCCAGTTTCGAGGAAAAATGGTAAAAGTCAAGTGATTTTTTTCGCATTTTACGAGTGTTCTCCAGAACAACTTAAGCACTTGCGATAATAGTTTTGAGAAATTAATTTTAATTTTAACCTGTGACTATTTACAGATTCTTTTAATAACTTCAAAAACATTCATCACATTCTTTCACATTTGGTACAAAGAGAAGTTTATTTTTATATTTGAGTTGGAAAAGTTTAATATGTCTGTTAAAAGCCTGTTCAAACCTTATAGGTCAAAACGAAAATGTGAACAAAGTAATAAAAAGTCTGATACTTGGAGTTGAATTTCAATTAGAGCAATGATACAGTAAAAAGTTATTGAGATTGATGGGACAAGTACGATTCCATGAAACTTTAAACGTTTTTTATAAAGCATTTAATTCAATTAAAAAAATCTGCAAAATTATTGAGTTAAACAATTTTAACTCTTCAAAATTTTACAATTTTGAAACCAAAAACCTAAATTCCTTAAGGTGTCTTTTGTCACGATTTACATTTCGTAAATTGTACTCTATTAAACGAGTCAACTGCGTCATTTTTTATGACTAATTCCAGAGACAAAATGACACGAGATGCCATTGTTAATGAGGAATGTTTATTCTTACTACGAATGCTCGCGTTGCATTTTTCTTCATCTGATATCTCGACGAAAAAACGTAAAAAACTCGATATAAAATCCGCGAGATAAATAAAGTGACAATAAACAAACTCAATTTGACAATAATGCTTTGGATTTATATTGAGAGGTGCAAAACAAAAAGCACGTTATTTTTTCAGCGTAACCGCGAGTCATCCTACTCATAAATTTATTATGACAAATTTCAACGTCTTTTTTTAGCGCTGATGATGTGCGAGTTACTACTGCAAACACTTTTCTGAAGGCGATGCGCAAAATTCAGTATATAGACTCAATGCTAAGATTTTCATGTTTTCAGAAAATTTTAACTTTATCAATTCATTCAGAGAATGATTCAATGACACAAAAGAGAAATTCCTTTAAATCTGACGAAAATTATATTTTAATATCAATCTATTTCCGTATCCGATTGCGCATTGTTTTCAGAACTATAGCAGGATCAGTAGTGAAATTCCTCAACTGATGATGAGGTCGAACTACATTTGACTAAGACTTCCGATTGGGCTTTGCGCAAAGGAAAGCTGGCGAATCAATTATTGAACTTGGGATTGAATTTGATCGGTGATAAGAACGTATCGGGCAATGGCGTCGAGAAGAGCATCGGCCTCGCCAAAGGGACTCAATTCCAATCTGCCGTTTAGTCGGCGAGGCCGCAAAGGATTGTGCTCGACGAGATTTGCCGATGCAAAATGCGAACTAACAGCCTTCTGTCCTTAGGAGTCACTTTGTCGCAGGTGTTTGCTCATTTTAACGCCCAGGGGACTCTCAGTCAATTTCGGTGGCATCGTACCAGCAAATATCGGTATTAAATCAGTCATTGTTTGATGTCAAAAAGTGTACAGAATTATCGATGAAATGCAGATTGTGTTTAATGGAAATTCTCTGGTTGATTCTGGCAATAATCTTATGTAGGTTTTATAGTTCGATGAATCCTCTTGTTGATTCTATCAATATTCATGTATAGGTTTTAACGTTGGATAAATTCTCTGGTTGATTCTGTCAATAATCGTATACAGGTTTTATAGATGTGCAAATTCTCTGGTTAATTTTGTCAATAATCTTATGTAGGTTTTATAGTAGGATAAATTCTCTGGTTGATTCTGTCAATAATCGTATATATATAGGTTTCATAGATATGCAAATTCTCTGGTTAATTCTGTCAATAATCTTATGTAGTTTTTATAGATATACAAATTTCTCTGGTTGATTCTGCCAGTAGTGTATTTAAGACTCAACACTCTCAAAACACTATGATTGAGTCAGAATATAAAACTTTGAAAAAAATATGAAAATCCTGACTCAAGATTTTTCATTTGGATGGAAGATTTTAAATGTTGACTCAAAAATAGAGTTTTAAGAGTGAATATGCTCTGCATACAAATTCTCTGGTTGATTCTGTCAGTAATCACATTTCTTGTCCATATATAGATAGTGATTCATAAAATGCAACATAAAACTCAAAATCTCTTACATGCAAATTCTTCAATTCTTTTATTTAAAAGAATAAAAAATTACTGTATAATCTAATTTTAAAACTATACACAATGAAAATAAATACAAATAAATACATACCATTGATTCGAAAAGAAACACTGCATTGGGCATACACGTCTGACGGACTGACATGGGGTAGTTCTAACAATAAAAAAAGCAAGTTTTACTAATCGAGGGAAACAAAAATTGTTAAATATTGTCGGTCGACACGAATCCTTGTTGTTTTAACAAACAGAAACTCAATCATTTATTCAAGCTACGCTGCACGAAGGCGAACCTTGCGTGTCAAATCCAGCGCTTAAAAATGTCATGAACATCTACAATCATTATCATTTGTCCGTAATTCCAATCACCATACAAAACTGGTTTCATTTTTCCATACCATACTACTTTACCCAAATGTTGATTATAAATAAATGAAAATGCTCTCAAACAGTAAGAATAAAAAGAAGAATATTATTTATTCAAACATCATGCAAATGAACAAGGACAGTCGAAGAAGTTGATGTTGAAAATGTTGATGCTGCAATGCAAAAGTGAACAAAGGTGTTCAACGTGCTAAATCGCGATTAAAATTAATGCCACGACTGAGTCACGCGTTTCAGCCTTTAATTGTGTTGTTTTTGTTGAGTGTTTTACAGTAAACAATGTGAGTTGAAAATAATGCAATTTTGCGAAACTGAATAAAGTTTATTGTGATTAAGTCTTGCGAGTAATTGTAATTGGTCAATAAGAAACATGCACGGAGGACAAAATTTGTCATTGCGTTTATTGTTGGATGAATTGTTTGTGCCGTTCTATTTGATCAATATAATCAACAAAGCTTTCCAATGGAAACGATTGAGCAGTTGCTGTAGTGCAAAGATCAAATTTGTTTTAAAAGAGATTAATTTTATATTATTTGTTATAACGTTTTAAATGTTTGACCCTAACGTATTAACTGATTTTATTGCCTGTACATAGATAAATCATTTTATTACACTAGGAACTACACAATTTCCTTATCGTTTATCTTTATTTTTACATAATAGCTACATTAGTTAAAGTTAGACAAAGCCAGAAATATATCCATGGTTTAATTGTTTAACACTTAGAAGTCCGAACTTTTTTACACCCTTAAGAGTCCAAGGCGAAAGATCTTTCGCAATGTAGTTTTTTGTAAATCAAACTAAATATTTTGACGTAAATTTTAAATACCAATGTAGGTTATCAAAAATGACTAATTTTTTTTATTCGTAATTTTTACTTGTTATAATAAAAGTAATTTTTACAATATAAATTAACAAAATAATTTAATTTATTTTAAGATATATATTTTTACTTGTGCATTTATATAACGTATATATACGATTTACATGAATAATTCCAATCACGAATAAATATTATAAATGAAGTAATACTGAAAATAACTAATTATCATTATTTTTGTTACTCCGTTATGCATGAAATGCACTTCACAACCCTAAGATCTTTACCAATGCATTTTTTGCAAGTAACTTTTGAACAAACGTTGCATTTTCTGTTACCCTTGTTTTTGACGCAGTTTAAAGTGAATTTGTCAAATGTATTTATGATTAGGTTTTACAAGCTTAATTATTTATCAAAAATATTATATAAAACTTTTGTTTTGTACAAAAAATTTGATATTAACTTTGTTACACATTTTTGTATTTATTTTTCATTTATTTTGTCAATATTACAAAGTATAACATTATTTCATATTAATTTTTTATTTATTAACAATATTGATTATTAATATATTAAAAAAGGAGTGTTTAATGTAATGAATTTTTGCAACATTACGTTTTTTTATAGGTGGCGAAAGATCTTTCGCTTTGGTTTTTTAAGGTAAACAATGTTATAAAACAAAAAATAAAAAATTCAACTGAAATTCAACAATGAAAAAGTGATGTGTATGATAATTCAGTAAAAGTCATAAAGCTTCAATAACATTCATTGAATATAATTCGCATAAAAAGAATTTGAATTTTGAAAAGCGAAAGATCTTTCGCCTCGGACTTCCGAGTGTTAAATAATAAAGAAGCAGTAAAGTGATTATCTGAGAGAAATATATTGTAGATTTTTTGTACAAAAAAGAGCAAAAGAGATAAAGGTTACATTTTGAAAATATGTTCAATATTTGTAGAAACTTCTCCACATTAATTATACACAGGTTATATCTTATGTAGTCATTTTTAAAATATTTTTCATATTTTTTTATTAGTATTATTTTCCAATAAAAGATACTTGTTTGTGATGCATTAAACTTTTTGTCGCTATTATAGATTTTGTAGCCATAAACGGTGCGAGCAAATTAATTTAATTCAATTGCCGATGGTTAATTATGAACATGTAATTATTTGTACGATCAGAATGTATAATATAATTAAGTAAAATGTTCGCAACATATGGATACTATTGTATATATTATTATAAAATGATTGAGGAAATACATGTACATGCAAACAATTCAGTTAAATTTAAATTTGTTCTCATATACATGAAATTAATGTAATTAAATTTATTTGGCGCTGAGGTCAATCGTAAACTGAAAAATTATTTAATTGAGTGTTACGTAACTTAGTAAACATAAAATTGAAAACACTAAATTCAAATTTTTTGTCTTTTCACAAATTTTTTTCTTCATTATTTTAAAAAATGTTGTTTGAAAATATGTAGTTGATTTAACGTTTTCGGCACACGCGGATATTTGACATCCTTAATCTTTTTCCTTTACGCACTATGCTACGCATACGCACAAAATGATCGATTTAACTCTTCTGATTGAAGAAGGGGCTTCGATATGGGTTACTGTTATAACGGCCGCTCGTTCAGACCATAAGTTACGGTAATAGTTTTCTAATAATTATTTGTGAATATTAGTAAATGGTATAGTAAAGCATATAATTAATGATAGTAATGTTCTTTGCAGAGCTATGTCATTAAAGTTATATTCTATTGTATTTTATTTACCGCGATGGGATGTTTATTAGAGAATAATTCTCATAAATTCTAAATCTAAATCCTATAAATAATATTATCTTGATATTATACTAATATAATAGTGACGGAATAAAATACATATAGGTCCAAATTGTTCATTAATCCGAACGTTGTAATGTACACATCCACGTTTAGTTATAACTGATAGATCAAACCGACCGGGTCACGTTGATCTCCTGACATTTCTAAAACGAGGTTACTTTTTGCCATTAAATGTCAGCAAACGTATGTTTTTAACATTTCATTTAACACACTAGTTCGGAGCGCACAAAGCCAAAGCAAAGTAAAATGAAATGAAAGAATTGAAAATCGGCGGCAGCCAGCGTTTCGTCAAAAACAAGGAAAAATGGAAATCACTCGAATTGCAGAGTTATATCAAGCATTTTAATGAAATTATTTCCAATTGGTGCAGTGAGAACGAACATTTTAATCTAAGCATATCTGGAATTAGGAAGATAAACATATTTATATCCGGTGAATACTTTAGCAAAGAAATGTATTAAATTTATATAATAAAAACTAAATCTTGTCAGCGCTATATTCATCCAAAGTGTAGTTGTAATCAACTGATGGCTTAAAAAATATCACGTTTGCTCCAAAGAGAGCTACACAATTGATCCGACTTTTTGATTCATCGCAAACTTGATCGACGATATTATCATCTGACGTTAAAACGACGTTGTAAACATTCCAAAATCGAGCAAATCTAGGTCATTTCTACCTGATTAACTTCGTACCTCATGTGAATCTTAGCAGATCTTGATTACTGTATTGCCACACATAGAAAAATGTTCCAATAACAGTTACTAAAATTCTATAAAAATAGATGATAATATTTAATGGAAAAATGGTAATGCAACATTAATGATTGATTTCTGTATTTTAAGAGGACTTTTTTTTCATTTTATATATAATTTGATTATTTTTACGCGCTTAACTAAAGATAAACTAAAGATAATATGCAAACAAATTCCGTTTGTTTATCTTCTTTAGAAGATTCATAAAAAATTCTCAAAAGCGACCATCCTTTTTCGAAAAATAGAATATACTGTGTTGATTCACTTAGAAATGAACTTAAAATTATTAAGAATATTTTCAAAAATATATTGATAAATGTAAAAAAAGGTATCAAAATGTCATCAAATTTTCTATTTAGCTTCATCTATTTTCTTCCATATTTCTACTTGGGTTATTTATCAAGGTATTTTTCTCTTCGTTAGAAAACATACATTTTTTCGTTACTCGTTAGTCATTTTTCCCCGATAATCCATAATAGTGATATTGTTCACCATACGTAATATTTCGTAGCTTGTTACTGTCAGTTGATTTTTATCCCATAATAAAGATGAGGTGAGATGCACCTGAAACCTGCTCAAATGTCGTGAGGTGCATACAAATATCGACAAGGCATCGCAAAAATACGAGCGTCAGTACGGATTACCTACACCAACATATCAGATGGCAACGCCCGTTTCGGTATATTGATCCGTTCTGTAATTAAAACGAATCATGCAGAACGCCGAGACGAGCGTTCAACTGCTGCTTCATTGTTTCTTGTCTTTTAACAATTACACGATCCCGACACTTATCGATTCTTTTTCGAGTGCGCGACATTTTGCATGATAAAGCGTCAATGCCAGCCGATGCTTTTATTTTCGTCCTTTGCGGGCGTGATTTCCTGATGAATAATGCATGCAGCTTTTCGAATTAGTTTTCAAATTTCACCGGATAAATCAATTTTGCGCTTTAGCCCCTTTAAAAACCCCGAACGACTGCCCCTTTTTCTATTCATATTCATCCTTTTTTGCATTAACAATTTCGGTCTTTTATGTGTTTGTGTTTTGATTGTAAATTTAAATGAGACTATTTTAATTATTGAAATATGAGAAACATCATTGAATACATTCAACCAAAAAGTTTATTCATTCATTTTATGGTTTTACATTTTATGTTGTGATTGAAATTATTTTGCTAAATGATGTGTTCAAAAACAGATATAAATTAAAAATTATTCTACTATTCAATATAATTGTGAAACATACTTATTATAAAACATTATAATGCATACCACTTTATTGTGAGATCAAGTCGAACAAGCTAACATCAATATAATAAATATATTTTTTAATGGGAGTGTCTATTGGCACTGAAACCCGTGTCACCCGTGTTACCCGTGTTACCCGTGTACCCGTGCTTCGGCTTTACCCGTGTCACCCGTGTACCCGTGCCTCGGATTTACCCGTGTCACCCGTGTACCTGTGTGTACCCGTGTCACCCGTGCCTCGGATTTACCCGTGTACCCGTGCCTCGGATTTACCCAGGCTACCCGTGTCACCCGTGTGTACCCGTGTCACCCGTGTGTACCCGTGTCACCCGTGTGTACCCGTGTCACCCGTGTGTACCCGTGTCACCCGTGTGTACCCGTGTCACCCGTGTGTACCCGTGTCACCGTGTGTACCCGTGTCACTGTGTTACACGTGTTACCCGTGTTATCCGTGTCACCCGTGTAACTCGTGTTACCCGTGTCACCCGTGTTACCCGTGCCACCCGTGTTACCCGTGTTACCCGTGCCACCCGTGCCACCCGCTATCCGTGTCACTCGATTTACCCGTGCCACCCACGCAACCGCATTCCGCAACAGCATTCTGCAACCGCTTTCCGAAACATAATTCCATATTTACCTTCTTTGAACAAAGACAGATGTATTTTGAAATGCCCGATTTATACAAGCAATAATTACATTAAAACCAAGTAAAATAAAAATGTAAACAAATGGACAAATCCTACTGTCCGTCACGTTTTTGTGATTTCAGCGCCACCAACGGATTCTGCTAGTCCCAATTGTAAAGATTTTTGGACATTTTCAAGATAATTTATTGTAATAGTAATAAAATTATATCAATTTTAATATTTAAACAAATTGTCATTTGTTTACTTAACAATAAAAGTCAAAAAAAGGGTCATTTTTAAAATGTTTCTGGGAGCCCAAATCTAATCCAATTTAACTGCTTTTCTTTTAAATTATTCAATATTTAACGGACAATAACTTATGGAACCAGATTTTTGATACGTTTTTATATCGGGAAGTTATCCTCTATTTTCTTTAAAGAAAATGGTAAAAAACCTTGTTTTGACGTTTATATATGTTTTTTTCAATAGAATGGATTATTTGTTTATAACTTTGGATATAAACATTATATCAAAGTTCTAGTTCTATAATTTGTTTTCTGTTAAATTTGGAAAGGAATGAAGAAAAATCAATTGAATCGGATCAAAATTGGGCACCCGGGAAAATTTTAAAATCAATAAAATATGAAAAATATGTTTTCGAGATAATCAAGTTTTAAGTTTGAGATTTTTTTGGCAATTTCTAGGCGAGTATCAAAAAAAGACTTTCACAGTGTCAAAGACAATACTTCAATGTAATAAAATACGTCATAAATTCTTTTTTAAATTTTTTGTAAATTTTGCCATTTTGCGGCAAACATACTGAAATTTCATATGTTGTCAAAAAAAAGTGAAAACACAAAACTATATTATTTGTTTGTATTTAATTGTTTATAACTTTGTTTAAAATTATTTAAATGAAACAAGCGCCTTCCCATTATCCACGGTATAGTGTGTTTAACAATTTCTCAAAATTTCATAAAGATCGAATGGATAATCGTTTTTGCTAGACTATGCTCGCAGCGAGATACCGTCCCTAAGAACGTTGGTTTATGTTCTCCAGCGCCATCTTGAAATGAATAACTTTTTTTTTAACAACATATGAAATTTTAGTTCATTAATGTTCAACGGATGACGAGTAAAAATTTCAGAAACATCCCAACAGTTGTTTGTTATTAAACCTCATCTAAAGTTTAATCAATTTTTCAGCCCAAAAAATAGGAAAGACCCCTTATTTATTATAGTTATAATGAAAAACAGTAAACTTTTTATAAAAAAAACATTTATTTTATGTTTACGTACTGAAATTGGTGAGTTCTGAATAATTGTCTGGTTTTTAAATAATTAAAATAAGTAGTATAAGGGAACCAAAAATGCTTTCTCCGATTGTATACATTTCTTATTTTGAGTTTCTTGATTCGCGGAAACTAGAGTATATTTTGATGTGCGTGTTTACGTTTTGATTTGAAGCTAATTTAATAATTTTTTTCAATAAAATGTTTACTGTTTTTCATTCTTGCGACCGCTTTTTTAGTACTTTTGCAAAATTCAAAATTTTCAAACTGTATCTCCTCCTAGGGATTAAATGAGAAAAATCTGAAAAAATTTGTAATTAACGACGAATAGTCAATCGTCAGTGCTATAGAGCGTTTTTTTTAAACAAACATTTTATTTCGCCGCAATGCCCCCCTGACCCCTTAAAAATGCGCCGCCATAAAAATCCGATGATGGCATTGAAATCGTCTTTAAACGGGCTATATATCCTGAAAATTTCATCAAACTATCTTAATTTGGTGAAAAGTTTTTTTTACGACCGGTGCCCTACATTAAATACCAAATGATCTCAAAAGTAAAAATATATTAACAAACACAATATAAAAACAGGTGTTCTGTTTTGAAACGTTTTCGGCGAAAAAAAAAACAAATATGTTTTAAAATAAAACAGTAAAACGTTTTTCAAAACATCTTTGGTATTTTTTCGTTAAAAATGTTTTAAAACAAAACACCTGTTTTTGTAGTGCAATTTTTAATAAACTTCAAGCGCTTTTTTGAAATCAGCACATTATAAGATAGAAATTGTTGATAAAAAATTAAATTCATCATAATATTTTACGTATAAATACTTCATTAACTCTCAAACATGAAGAATTGAAGACTGAGGCGTGGTTAAAACCTAAATGGCTAATTTAAGCACTCATCTCCACTTTTAAATTTTCATACCACTTTATATTTTTATTTCAATTTTTTTCTTCGATTTTTCAAAAACAATAATAGATATGCATTCAAGAGCAGTAAAAAAACTTTCAATATTTTCTCTAGGTAAAATATCGACAAG
>JABFPQ010000238.1:0-13497 GCA_022817265.1 Masnerella sp. ZL-2020
CCTAATGTGCCTTGTTGAGATTTTCATAAGTTTTTAGGCCTTGAAAACAAGAAAGAAAACTAGAAACATGCAAAATTGATAAAAACCAATTTTTCATAATTTTGGTCAAATTCGCATAGGTATAATCGGGTGCTCGCCTATTGTGCCTTGTTGAGATTTTCATAGGTTTCTAGGCCTCGAAAATGCGAAAGAAGAATTGAAACATGCAAAATTGATAAAAACCAATTTTTCATAATTTTGGTCAATGTCGCATAGGTATAACCGGTTTCTCGCCTAATGTGCCTTGTTGAGATTTTCATGAGTTTTTAGGCCTCGAAAACAAGAAAGAAGACTAGAAACATGCAAAATTGATAAAAACCAATTTTTCATAATTTTGGTCAAAGTCGCATAGTTATAATCGAGTTCTCGGCTAATGTGCCCTGTTGAGATTTTTATAAGTTTTTAGGCATCTATAACACAAAACAAGAATCAAAACATTCAAAATTGATAAAAACCAATTTTTCATAATTTTGGTCAAAGTCGAATAGGTATAATCGGGTTCTCGCCTAATGTGCCTTGTTAATTTTTTCATAAGTTTTTAGGCCTCCAAAACACTAAAGAAGAATCGAAACAACTTCCACAATGAGCCACAACGTGTCTATGTACTCCCACAACAGTGGTGGGCCTCTTCTGAGTATACGAGAAGTCGCCAAATCCACGACTAAGCCATCAGAAAGTAAGTTCTATTATCTTAAATAACATGTCGTTCATAATAAGTATTTCTTAACTGGGTGAATACTTATTATTTTATATAAAGGAAATCTAAAATAAATAACTCAATTAATTAATAAATAAAACAAATGTAAAAAGAAGAAAATGCTAAACTTAGAACTGCAAACCTGTTACTGATGAAAAATACTTTACTTAAACATATACATAAGAAAATTATTATTAACTGGGTAATAAGTACTTTTTTCACTCATTTAATTGTAAATAGTTAAAAAGTTGCCCATTTTAGAATGTGAAATCAAGTTAAAATTATAAAAGGAATGTTTATAGTCAACAAAAGTTAACTTATCATTTACGTTGACCTAGCTAGTCAATTAGATGTTAATAATGAATGCGAATCGATTTTCTACACAAGCCGTACAGGTAATCCTTTATCATTCAGATTTCGTAAATTTGTAGTAAAATCGAAATAATTCAACCTAACTTAGATTTCATAATATCAAAACAATAATATCGATTATTAATTGGATAATAAAAAATTTAATTTAATTTCAGCTACAGAAATCTCGACACCTTTACCTAGTCTTCTAGAGCAAGATGAAGAACAGTCCACTTTGACATCGAAAGCTGGTCAAGAACTGCTTCAAGGAGTACAAAATTTGGCTGATCAGCAGCAAGGTCAAAACGCGCCTGTTGCGGAGAACGGAAGTGCCTTAGATAATGGGAAAAACGGAAATGAGAATGTCACCGATATGTTAGTGCATCCTAGTCCAATAGTATCCATGGTGTCCAAGCATGCCAACGGGACCCTGAATTTATGGCAGCTCACATTTGCCGACAAAACAAAGTTCTCTCAAGTAATTGTCAACAAATAATTATTTATCATATATGTTCTCGATATAGATATAGTATATTTCTATGTTAGGAAAAGTAAAATATCAAACTCCAGTATATACAAATATTAAAGGAGTTTTGCAGCATTATAGAAAAACTTAATAATTTTGTATATGTATTATATTCAACGCAGACAAAAATGATAATTATAAATAAAAAAGAATAATTCTTTATGATTTAATTTGGAAAACATAATTTGTAGGTATTAAGTATTGGTCACGCATGTCGCGCATCAGGACATCGTTTCCGTGTCAACGATATAACTTGTCATCCAGTGCTACCTTTGCTGGTCACGACTTCACATCACAACCTTCCAGACATTCCTACAAATCCAAATCAGGATTGCGAGTCAATGGAAACTGCAGCCATCAAGCAAGAAGCTTTGAAAAACAAGGAATTTTGTTCGCCAACCGTAAATATTTCTTTATTAGACGATTTGTTTCATAAATAACTAGACACAAATATTAAATTGAAATAGTATCCATAAAGAGCGCAGATTAATTTTGATAATTAATTTGTATTGCTTCGTATTACAATTAGAACTTGTTTTTGGCTTTCAGGGATTTTGCAGTGAGCTCATTTTATGGCGCGTTGATGCGGTCGGACCCCTTTCTAAAAGCGGCGGGGTGTCAGAATTGGCTCGCATCAACTCGCCAGAAATATCAGCGTTTAGCAACGTGGCTTGGATACCTACACTATTGCCCAGTACGACTCTGGGTAACTTGTCCAATTCCCCAAGTGCTTGTTTCGTCGCGAGTGATGGAGAATGCCTTCGCGTCTACCAGGCTGTCATCGATGCTAGAACTTTGTTGGCGGAAGTTAGTATCAGCGAGAGAAGAAGCAGGATGGTGGTAAGTGTTATAACAATAACTATTCACTCTCAATCACACAGATATATAATTCTTATGTTTCAAATTTTTTAAAAATTTTCTTATCTAGTTTGTGTTTATTATTGAAACTTATTATTGTTCAAAATGCACATATATTGACGAGAATAACAATTATTAATTTGTTTATAAATATAATAGTTTTATTAATACAAAATAAAACATCAATTTCAATGCATTATTACGAATAATGAGATAATGAAATATAAAACTTTGTGTAATTTTTAGGATTCTATGGCAAGTTTATCTACTGAAATGTCATCAGATGATGGAGTTAGGCACTCCATTCATGATAGAATAAAAATTGTATCGCAACAATCAACCGCCAGACCAGGTTGCGTAATTCAATTAGACGCAATATCAGACGCTACACACGTGAGTACAATTTTTCATCTTGTTAATTCTGTTACATTGTCATTGCCTTATTCACTAGTCGATATGAAGCTTATTCCGATAAAAATGTTCCTTAAAAAAATACTTGTTAGATGTATGTAGAAAGTGTAATATTAATAATGCTTTTGTGAAATAGGACTGGCAAAATACGCAATTCCTACACGTTTTCCAAGAACAGCTTATAACGGGCGAAAGAAATGACGAAAAACA
The DNA here is from genome assembly GCA_022817265.1 of Masnerella sp. ZL-2020. NCBI lineage: Eukaryota > Metazoa > Arthropoda > Insecta > Hymenoptera > Scelionidae > Masnerella > Masnerella sp. ZL-2020. The sequence continues at coordinate 3,093 of JABFPQ010000238.1, forward strand.
ATCTGGCGTTGACACTTCGATGAACGATTTGGGTTTCATGGAATCCACTTTGGACGCCATGGTAGATCTGCAACAATCGGCCATTTTCGAGGAGCCTTTTTATATCGTAGTTTTAGAAAGGACGCAAAAAGGCACTACGGTTCATATGTGGAGACTGGTTATTGCATCTCAACCAGAATCTAATGGTATGCATAGTAAAACTAAATAGAACATCATAACAATAAAAAATTCACATTCTACTTCATATAGAAAATAATAAATATACATTTATTTAACAGAGAATAATATAATTACAAATGAAAATAATTAGTTTCAGTGTAACTGCGACGTGTATTTCTCGATAGCAATGAAAATGATAAAAGAAAAACTGAAAAATTCCAACTATATTTTTAAAAGACTGAATTAATTTAGAGTTAATATTAACTTTTCAGGATTATCTGGTTCAATGATGTACGTACCAGATTCCCATTTGGTACAAGATGAAGATGAGGAAGCAACACCTGGCAGAACGGAAGGTCGACGTTCTCGCAGAACGAGTCAAACTGGCACAAGAAGTCGACAGAATAGTCAAGCTGAATACGACAGTTCATATTTACATCGTCGGCACCACAATAGCCACGTTTTGATCACTACAACAAAAGTCTGCACCCAAGAATTACCTTTACCAGAAGGCGTTGAAGTAAGTGATTAAAGTAACTGGTACGCCCATTAAGTCACAATAGTCAGAATATAGTAAAAATTCAATCTATTCTTGAAATTTTAAGTTTTATTGCTAGATCTATTCAATATAATATTGAATAAATTCAATAACATAAATAGTTACTTTAATCAATAAATAAAATGTAAATCTTTAATTTTACAGGTGATCCATGCATCCCCAGCTGCAGGTCACCTGAGCAGTTCATCGATCTACCCAGCGTGTTTTGCGCCCTACATAATAGTTACCGCCTGCAGCGACAGTACCGTTCGTTTCTGGAAGTGCAAAGTAACGAAAACCGAACAAGAAGGCGTCTTAGATTACGAGTGGTGTGAATGGGAGATGATTCGCAAAGACAAGGAATCGATCATCGACATCACCGGTCAACCATTGAACATCAGCGCCGCCTACAGTGGCAGAATCGCCTGCTCGTACAAATACGGCAAATCCTTCACTCGGCCTACAAAGAGCGACCCCGACTCGCGCTATGTCAACCTTTGCGTGGCCATCTACGAGTGCGAGAGCACTGGAGGCAGCGAGTGGATTTTGGAGGACACGATACACCTCAAGAACATTCACTTGCCAAGGATCCAGGTGGACCAACACCTGGATCTTAGTTACTTGTACGACAGCAGATTTCTGCAGAAAAAACAGAGGCTGACACAGGTTCTGCAGACGCTCAGTCATGAAGATATTAGGTAGGATTTGATGTTCTGTGATCAGAACCAATTTAGTCCGTTAGCATTTGATTTCTTATTATTATATTACAGTTAATGAATTATATTTATCTATATATCCGTCCTTGCAGGTGTACAAAACTTGTCTTTACAACTATCTGATTGATAAACAGAAGTTAAATCAATGAGAAATACCAATTATTTTCTTAATCACACATTACTTTGTCAATTTTACTTTATTGTCCCAATTAGACGCTTTACATATTACTCATTTTGATTTATATCTATCAGCTATTATATCTATTTGCTCTCGTTTACACAAATGTTTTTATACACTTTATGTCGAATTTGCTTTATCAGCCATGCAGGTTTTTTTGTACTTAAGGCGAAATTAGTTTATTATAAATAAATAAATAAATACAATAAATATCTGACTAATATTTGGACACAAATTATGGTAAAATGTTAAAATTGAATAAATTTTAACTTTTATTTTGATTGCAATGATTTTCAAATCTTATATTCCTAGCTTTGATTTGGCGGAATACTTATTAATTAAATCTAATCATAAATTATCAAAAATATACAGAATCATCATTCATCACTTTATAAAGCAGGTCTCCAAGGAACGGCGAAAACGGAGAAACCAAATCAAACGCTGGTCTGTTAGCGGTTCCATCGTTCAGCACCCTTCAGTCGTTGCGAAAATCCATCATCGAGAACGGGAACACTTGCCCGTTGACGCAGAAACACCTCGTGCAACTGGACTGGGTGTCGAAGGAGGACGGTTCGCACATTCTGACCGTGGCGGTGGGGTCCAAGATCATGCTGTTCACCCCTGTATGCTCGGACCTCGCTCAGGCAAATATGAAGGCCATGAAAGAGTCGCAGAGCAACAACCGCCCGATCCTGCGAAAAACGTCTTCTCTCGCGCAGCCGCAGTTCGTCGACGAAATTCGGTGGATGAAGTTGCGCAAAATCGAGCTCACGACGGCGGACGGTTTGCCGCCGTTGCCGATGCAAATCAGCTGGGTGCGCGACGGCATTCTGGTGGTGGGGATGGATTCAGAAATGCATGTTTACTCGCAGTGGAAACCGAACCCGAAGAACGACTTCCTTCATTCGAACCTGCAGCACCAGGAGTCCGACGAGTTCCAGGCGAGCCGGAATTTGCGCGACGAAGATCTGCGCACGTTGGCGCAGGAGACGTCGCAGCGCCGTCTGGCGAACGTGTCGTCGATGACGCACTTGTCGCGCGTGAGCAGCATCAACCTGACGATGCTGGACGCGAAGAAGAAGCGCGGCATGTCGGACGCGCCGAGCTTCGACTACATGCCGGATTACGGGCTATTCGAGGCGTCGCGTATAGCGTGTCCCGTGTTGCCGCAATACCACCCGAAGCAACTGATGGAGCTGCTGAATTCGGGCAAGATCCGCTGGGTGAAGGCGATCCTGGCGCACCTGGTCAAGTGCATCGCGGGCTCCTGCGCCATTAGGGCTGGCGACGAGAGCCTGATGAAGCAGCGCAGCGGCTGGTCCCGCTCCAGGACCATGTCGGTCAGCTACGTGGGCACCACGTCGCCCCTGGAGCCGCGCGGCCCCACCACCCAGATCCCCGAGGAGATCACCCTGGACTACGCAGAAATCACGTCCATCTCGCCGCTTCCGCTTTGGACCCTGCTGATCGCCGACAAGGAAACCAGCGCGCAGCAGAACGAGGACAAGCAGGACTACAACGAGCTGTTCGACAGCAACGTCGACGAGGGCGACTCGCTCGACGACATGCTCGACGAGGACTACGAGCACTCGAGACAGAAGGACCGGCGCTCGTCGGTCCCCGAGAAACAGGGCATTTCGCACTTCGGGCCCAGACAGGGCAGACTCTTGTCGAGACTGCTCACGCACACGCACCTGCCGGGTCTGTCGAGTTTGGACCAGATGCACCTGCTCGCCCTCGCCGACACCGTCTCCACCTGCAACGTCGACTTCGCCGAAAGGTTCGCGATCGACGCCGCGAAGAATGCGATTGCGAAGGAGAACTTGACCGGCATTCCGGACGGCGAGATGGTGTCCACGGATTCGCTCAACGATTGCGGATTGAGGTTCTTGCTCGCTATGAAACATTATAATTATTTGATCCGGTGTCTGCCGCTGGCGCAGAGGGCGCAGTTCCAGAAACAGGGCGTTTCGACGAATAACTTGGTCTGGGCTTTCCATAGCGAAAGCTCCGAGGAGCTGCTGAGTTTGATTCCGTCTTATGCCAAAGGTCAACCCAAGTGGTCTGTGTTGAAGGAACTGGGGGTGGGCTGGTGGATCACCAATAATTCGGTACTCAAAACTTGTATGGAGAAGGTAGCTAAGGCTGCGTTCCAAATGGTAAGTTGGATGTGACTCAATAGTAATACTTCATTATTAATAAGCTTGTGATACTTTTACAATATATAATGCAAGATTAACGATGGATTCTTAAGTTTAAAATTATTTTATTGAGATATTTCTAGATGAAAAAGTTCATCTTTGTCAACAAGGACTGAATTATCCATTAGACTTTTTCCATCGCGACAATTTCCAAAGAGACTTTTCCAATCAGGACAATTGCCAATAAAACTTTTTCAATAAGACGTTAAAAATTTGCAAAATTTTCAAAATCTTACATTTTACATTCTTTTTTTTTAAATTTTCAATATTTTTAAAATTTTTGTAATTTTAAAATTTTGTGTAATATTTTCCATTTTTAAATTTTTCAAAATTTTATTTGCAAAATTTTTAATATTCCACTTTTCCTGTAATTTCAATATTTTTAAATTTAACGAAACTTTAATTTTTCAACTTTTGTTCATTTTTCTTGTAATTATTTGATTCTTTCAAATTAATCGAAACTCTGATCGAACCTCTAGATTTTTTCTAAATTTTCGAAATTGATTCATGTTATTTGTCAATACTTTTAAATTTTTCAAATTTTTCAATATTTGCCAATTTTTCGAAATTTCATTTTTTAGTAATTATCAAAATTTTAATTTTTTGTAATTTTATAATACTTTCAAATTTTTCGAATTTTTTTAAAATTTTTGAATTTTGTGTAGTTTTTTAAATTTTTATTTTTTGTAATTTTGTGCTACTTTTTATTGTTATTTTTTAAAATTAAATTTACCCATTTTTTTCGTTTTTCCAAATTGTTTAAATCTAAAATTTTTAGAATGTTTACAAGTTTCAAATGTTTACAATTTTTACAATTATCAAAATTATACTAATAATTTAAAATAGAAAAACAATGTAAAAATTTCATAAATTTAAAAGTATTGATAAATAAGAAGAAAATCAAACAATTTCGAAAATTTTGAAAAATTCAAAAGGTTCAATCAAAATTTTAATTAATTTGAAATTATTACAAAATTACAAGAAAAATGAAAAATTAGAAACTTTGCAAATAAAATGTTTGGAATTACACAGTTTAAAAAATTTGAAAATGTTACACAAAATTTGAAAATTATAAAAAATTTTAAAAATATTGAAAATGTATAAAAGAATGAAAAATATAAGATTCTGAAAAATTTGAAAATATTTAATGTCTTATTCAAAAAATCTTATTGACAAACTGTCCTGATGGGAAAAGTCTTGGGCATAATTTGGTCCTTACCTCTTTGTCACTTGTATCTGATTCTCCTTCTGACACCTCTAATAAAGTAAGATTAGCGGTGTCAGGTATATTCTAAATATGGAAACCTTTCATTGAAAATAATAATTTGACATGCTTGCAAACAGAACCAAGATCCCCTGGATGCTGCCATCTACTACTTAGCAATGAGAAAAAAGAACATCGTTTGGGGCCTATTTCGAAATAAGCGAGACGACCGCATGACTAGCTTCTTCGCCAACAACTTTTCCGAAGACAGATGGCGCAAGGCTGCGTTGAAAAATGCGTTTGCTCTGTTAGGAAAACAACGGTTTGACCACGCAGCAGCTTTCTTCCTATTGGCGGGTGCGCTACGGGATGCCATTGACGTTTGTCTGAACAAACTGAACGACATTCAACTGGCAATGATTATTGCGCGTCTCTATGAGGATGACACGACATCTCCAAATTTGAAACGTTTACTATTTGAGGAGATCTTGGGTTACGACAGAGATGGAAACCAAGATATGATTCGCGCACATCCCGATCCATTTTTGCGTAGTATGGCCTTGTGGATTTTGAAGGACTATTCAGGATCTCTGAATACGTTGTTACTTACAAATGTTGGCACTTTACACCCGCAGTATAACGACGAGTCGGAGAAACCTGAAGGAAGTACAGGTTGGAAGACATATTCAAACAATTCAGTTTAATTTCTCTCTAATTTTTCATTTAAAGTAAACATTTATAGTCATTCATATTAGTATTTCTAAATCATTTCTGTATTTGTGATTTTTATTTAATTTTTTTACCACTTACGTGAATTGAAATTAGATAATTCACATTCATTATTTATGCGCTAATTTCAAATCGATTTTATTGCAGCAAATCCAAACGTTTTCAACTTCTACGTCTACTTGCGAACACATCCCCTACTAATCAGGCAATACATTGCTTCTACCGCTCAAGATAAAAAGAAAGGTCATTCCGTAGTCATATCAGGTTTCAGTTATGGTACTGAGACAAAGAGTCAGCAAGATAAGCAACTCATTATGGAGGATAGCATAACACCTTTAGAAAGACAACTTTACTTTACCACTGCACACGCACACTTCAAAGCTGGCTGCCCTGCATTGGCTTTGGAGGTTTTGTCGAAATTACCTAACAAGGTTATGGAGACCAACGACGAAGGCTCCCCAAGTATGTTTTATTCTCTATACTCTAAATGCCTTTTTCTGAACACAAGTATCATATTCTAATACTGTTTTAATTTTTATTAGGTCTTTTGAATAGTCCCAGCAAATCCAGAGTTCAAGATGCTCAGATTGATACGGGAATAATCAACTGGGACACCACTGATAATGTTGGTCCTTCACAAGGTATGTGAATTAACTCTACAAAAACACTGTGTTTTTTTCAAAAATTTAATTAAATTACTTCAATGATTTCTCACAGATGTAGATTTAGATTGGTCGCAACCGGTAACACGAGAAACAGAAGAATTAGTTTTGAAGTGGGATGATGATCCAGTAGAAGAAGATGAAGATTCCGATAGTCCACCAATGACTATGAAACTAGATAGCAAACAGAAAGAGAATGTTGATCAACAAGAAAGAGAAGGTGATAAACTCATTACTGATGAATTTGATTCAAAGTGTACAGACAATAATGCAAGTATTTTGTAGACGAAGCTCAAAAGTCAACGGGACAACTAGACATAATGGCGCAACAACTCAAGTTCGTGGCTTGCTTGAAAATCTTGATGGAGGAACTCTCCACTTTGGCAACTGGTTTCGAAGTGGACGGAGGTCAACTTCGGTATCAGCTTTATGTTTGGTTGGAAAGAGAAGTCGATGCTCTGAGACAACTTTGCAACTACAGCAGTAGTGGAGATGGTGACGTCACGAACGTTATCGATTGTAAGAACAAAAATAAGAACATATGTAAATGTATACGTCTGAGCCATATTCTCAAAATGTTTATTGATATGCAAAACTAAAATATTATTACAATTGTATTCATGTCATTTTTAGACGATGGTAGTATGGTGGAAGATCTACCACAGCACAAACCAGGAGAACAACCGACTTTGCACGAAATCCTTCTCGCAGAAAAATACGATTTCGAGGCAAAAGTACAAAGAGCTGCCAGAAGGAAGAAATGGCTGAAAGGTGGGACATAATTGTCAATTTCATAGCAATTTCTAATGCAAAATCTGTTATTAACCAAGGATTATTTTTCAGCGAACGAAACTCTGTTGCGTACTCTGCTATCGTACTGTTCCTTGCATGGAGCTTCTGGTGGTGGCTTGGCTTCAGTAAGAATGGAATTGGTCTTGTTGCTTCAAGAATTGCAACAGGAAAAAACGCAACAACAGTTACTTAGCCCACTGCCTTTTCCTACCACTCTGCCTCTGCTTAGCGCTAGCGTTGCATGCAATAAGACTGTGGTGGGAGATCCGGTACGACACCTACAGGTCAGTAATATTTCTTTTATAGTCTAATAATATATAACTATATTTATAAATATCAAACTTGTTAAATAATGCACTACATTGAAGTGTGTAATATACAAAAGTGAAACTCATGTTTGTGTTATTCTGATTTTTACGTTTATATCTTAAAAGACTGCAAAAACTAAACTTCGTTCCAAATTACAGTCTCTTGCTCACGACATGCTGCAAACTTTGGTCGAATTGCGCAATCCGCCTATGCCCCATAAAAACACGCACTATTGTGAAGTTTTTATCATGCGTGATCTCGCGGTTGCGCTCAGCGCTTGCATATACCAATCGCTATGTGATTCGGATACTTTTGTCATGAAGCATCAGCAGACTGACAAGTAAGTTGAGCAATTAGTTCATAATAATTATTTTAGTCATATATACCTATTAAATATCACAATCTTTAAAACAATAACTAATAATCAAAAACGTGTTTTTAATATTCTTTAATTTTCCGTAGTTTCCCAGCAGTGGCAGAAGTTGAGGCATTTTCCGGCGGTCATTTGGTCGCGTCAAATCGTTATCATCGACGGTATTCGACCGACGACAACGTTGTAATCACGACAACGCCCACCAAATGGCCTGGAGTAACTAGTTTACGCGCATTCTTGGCAAGGGAGAAGGACGAAGATACGCCTATGTTGAACATACTGCTTTGCGAGGCGTTTGTCGCTACGTACATGAGTTTATTTGTTTACGCTTTATCCAGCTGCGATAGTCACATTTTGTACCGATTGGTTGGCCAGCGATTCGATAACGGTACCTGGTCAACTCTTTATGGCGGAGGAGTCAAGAAGTTATTGAGAGTTGCTAGTTCGAATCAGGTTAATGTCAGTTGAACTATTATAACTATTTAATTTAGTATAGAATTTATTAATGTGAAAATTAAAAAAAATATAAGTAGAACATAAGTACATTCATATTACACGTTTGAGTTGAATATTTATTCAGAATAATTGTGGAACATATCATTAATTTCAAGAATTTTCAAATTTTATTAGTGATGCATTTACTTCAAAAATAGATATGTATGCAAAATAAATGCAAATTGAATGTTTAACATTTTAGGCTGGTGTAAATGTCAGCCTGGAACGAACCGACAGCATTTCAGCTGAAGCATCAACTGGCAGCGGTGGTGTTTGGAACACAATGACGTCAATAACAAAACAAAGAGTGAAGCTCAACATGAAGCTTCTCGGTCAGTTTACGGGACAGCAGCCTAATATGAAGGAAGATAAACCAACCTACAGAGAACAATTTGTCCCACCGCAGATGAGCATGATTTCTTATTTCCTTATGAAAGTGAGTTATCCTTTGTAATATAAAAATTTAAGTTATATTTATATTTGAATAATAATATAATTATTCAAACTTTGGTATTATAGCCACGTATTGAAGGTGACATGGCAGAAGAAATAGACTACGATTCCTCGGATTCCGCGGTATCCGATCTCGATGAGTCAGAAGACGAGGATGACGTTTTCGACACGAACGCGAAACCAAAGACTAAACCAAAGGATAACACCGAGCACATAAACCCTATGTCATACAGTTGGTGTATCATGAGATTAGCTATAGTCAAAATATTACAAGCGCAGCTGCAGGATTTCTTAAACGTTGCTGGAATTGAGATGCAAGGTGCTTATCGCTTCCGTGGTTTGAATTCATTTTGTTAACAAATTTATCTTTATAAAGAAGACGATATTTATTCTTCCTTACGTGGGATTATTTTCCGCAGAATTGCCAGTTAGCAGTCCTCTAATACACGGTACACTGGGCACGGTAGCCCAGTGGCAACAGTGCCTGCAAGAGGAATTAGAATCGAGGTGCGCGCCATCTAATTATATTCCGCGTTGCACTCCAGATCCAATACCTGCTCCTGGAAAACCAGCGATACACAAATACAGAGCTCTATTAGATAAAGGAAACACACCGTTCAAGTAAGTTTACCTTCAATATTTTTGCAAATTGTTTTCGTTCCGGTGATCTCGAGATAAGTATACTGTTTTTTTGGACCTTGGAGATGAATAAGACAAAACGTCAGCTGTGATATAATAAAAAAGCTTAATTAGTTTCATTTGAACTTTGTTCATAATTATTGGTCTCCAAGGCCCAAAAAATCAGTATACCTTCAATATGACAGTGAATTTTAAAAACAAATAACAATGGTTTAAACTGGATTTCAGCACACGCTTAGCAACAGCAGCACCGGCCAACCGTTTGTGGCTATACCTAATTAGACAAGAATCAGTACAAGATGTCTTTATTCGCGCAATATTTAGCAAACGGCGGTCTGTTGCGTCCATTCTGGAGAGTTCTACTGCGGACAATCTGAAAGGTTCGAGCGAAGATAAGGGTAGCGACAGCGGTACAACAAGTCTTCCCGAACCTGTTCGAATCATTCATAAGGAACAAGACAGTATTAGTGCCTTTTGTCTTAATCAGGTAGATGATAAAAAATAATTAAATCTCATAACATTTATGGAAATACAAGAAAAATATTGTCAATCAATTATGTATATCTCAGGTAAATCCTGGCCTGATGGCTTTGGCAACACCCCGTGAAGTACAAGAGATGGACATTTCGCTACTTTTGGAATTACCATCATGGCTGGAAGACGAATGCGAATTCGATTTGATGAACTTGAACAAACAAGATTCGGATCCCTCCCCTACAAGTTTCTTGGTCGTTCAGGTATAGTATCAAAAGAAATCACTTCCATGAATGTATTTTGCGTTTTAAATCGTGTATTAACCATTGTCTATCAATAATGGAATGAGAATCCGAAATTTAATTTTCGTATTGTAAAATAAATTGAATTAACCGAAGTTTTACCTTGTTAACAGACTCCGACTGACCGATCACTGCTCCCTCAAAGTCCCCAGTCGACCGGTCCCCAGCCACAATCTGGTAT
>JABFPQ010000239.1:0-13493 GCA_022817265.1 Masnerella sp. ZL-2020
CAATGGATATCATATTTAATGTGAAAATATAAAATTTTAATTATTTTGAAGAAAAAAATCGCTTGGAGCCAAATTGGCTCCTATGGTCCTTTTAAGTAGTCTGAAAATCCGGTCCTTCTAGTGTTAACGAAGATATTTCAATTGAAAGTAGGTCAGTACTCTGTACTGACCTCGGCCGTTAATACAGTTCCGTGGGTCAGTACAGAGTACTGACTTCGGAGCTGAAGGGTTAATAATCAATCTCATGTTAAATATAAAGGATATCACAGAAACGTATCAAATAAGCGTAATCTAGCAATTATTACTCACTCGAGAGTAGCTCAAAGACATCGACGATATGTTTGACCGATTCGCAATTTATCCAAACTAAATATATCTTACGTAAATACTGGGTGACCCATTTTAAAAGATACACTGAAATATCTCTACAAATATGCACCGACGAAAAAAATGTCCCGAAAAAAATTTTCGCGGGCTAACAGATTACATGATAATTTGTATCCTTAAAATTACAAAATAACCCTTAAGATTATTGTCAGAAGGTGTCAGAAAAGTTACCACAGGGATAACTGGCTTGTGGCGGCCAAGCGTTCATAGCGACGTCGCTTTTTGATCCTTCGATGTCGGCTCTAGCTATCATTGCGAATAAGAATTACCAAGCAAAGGGCTAAGTTTCAACAGATCGCAGCGATAAATGACCGTAAGAATAAAATAACTTTTATTTTTACGGTTTTTCCCAAAAATTTAATTATTTAATCATTCCCTTCTCCCGGGGGGAAGGGGGTTAAATTTATGATGTAATCTGGGGGCCCCCGTAAAATGATGAAAATTATGTTCAAGACTTATTTTGGTCGGTACATATATTTAGATATATTTCCGTGTATCTTTTGAAATGGGTCACACTGTACAGGGCGCGGTGCTTAAATCCGGACAAATTTAAATTTAAATTTTCCCGCTATATTACCTTTGCGTCAGAGGTCGCAATTGTTGCTCTTGAAAGTCTTTTACATATATTAAACAGTCATAACCTAAAAATGGCCGAGATGCGACGAACAAGTGCGGAGTACAACCGCCGAAACGCGATAATAGAAAGTCTTCGCGCTGGACGTTCGGCGACAGAAATAAGACATTTTGGATACCCGAAATCAACGGTGTACGACGTTGTTGCCAAATACAATTCTTTTTAGGCGTCTGAAGAGGGTTCCGCTAACCCGGCGAGGAGAACACATTCGCGAGAACGGGTGTCGCGGACTACGGCCGTCGTTCAAAAAGCTCAGGCGCTGATTTTGGAGGATCCGGGACAATCAATGAGGAAATTGGCGTCAGTGTTGGGTGTTAGTGAACGAACAATGCACCGAATTGCAGAGGAGGATCTACGATACAAGTCCTACACAATAAAGGTGCGACAAATGCTGTCTGAGGCTGCAAAAACAAAGCGTATGGCTCGCTGCAACCTGCTACTTTATTCACTAAAAAATGAAGCAGTAGATCGAATCAGATTTTTTTCTGATGAAAAAATTTTCACTGTTGACGCGAAAATCAACCGGAGAAATGATCGCTGGCTTGCCCAAGACCCCCAAGAAGTCCCAATCATTGCGCGAACAAAATTTCCGGCTAGTGTTCACGTCTTAGGTGTTGTATCCAGCGAAGGCGATGTCATGCCGCCACACTTCTTTGAAAAAGGAGAAACTATCACGAAGGAAGTTTATCTGCGTGTTTTGACGAATATCGTGAAACCGAGGATGGTAGCTGTGGCCTCGGGGAGGCCATATGTCTTTCAGCAGGACGGTGCACCAGCTCACACGAGCCATTTAGTCCAAAACTGGCTAACGTCAAATGTGGACATGTTTTGGCCAAAAGATTTCTAGCCCCTAAATAGCCCTGATTTGAACCCCCTCGACTATTATGTTTGGAGCGTAGTCGAGAGGACTACTAATAAGACGAGACATCCAAATGTCGCTTCTCTACGTACCGCTATCGAAGTAGCTTTTGCAAATATGGACAGGGCTGTTTTGAAGAGAGCGTGCGACCGATTCAGACCAAGGTTGGAGGCGGTCATTGCGGCGAAAGGAAGTTAAATTGAGTGATTTAATTTGTGCCAGGATCATCTTTCTTCATGTAAAAAAATTGATATTTTTCAGTTATATTTTGCATCAATAAATTAACCTAAAAGAAAAAAGTTTTTTTTGTCCGGATTTAAGCGCCGCACCCTGTATATATATATATATATATATATTGTGACGAATGAATTTATTCGTCACTTAGTACGCCCCTGGGCCGGTTCGCGGAATCGGCCCAATTGTTGCGCGGTGGCCGCGCGCGGCGATTTCAGCGCCACCGCGGCACGGCGTTTTCCCCGCACACGTATGGGACGGCGGCCATTCCGTTTTTGGTCGTTGGTGACTACGGTACAGTCCGCGTTTTGAAGTGCCCGTCCCGTTTTCCCGCACCGCCACGTGTTCTCGGCCCGGTGCTCGTCGTTACCCGGTCGTTCCTCGTTCGGCCGGGTAAGCGCGTTTGGTTCGCGACTTCGTGCGCGTCGCCGGCGAGCTCGTTTTTCGCCGGCGATCCAGTTTTCGCGAGTGTCCAGAGCCAGACCAGGATGAGCGGCTAGGCAGCCGCGTGGAGGACCCGGACTGATGCGGCGGTGATGGCGCGGTTGGACATCATCGGGGCTCACCCGAGCCCCCCAGGTTAGGCGTAGCGCGGCGCCGGGCAGCTCTATGGCTGTCTCGTGTTCGGCCCGAGTTTTACACGGGTAAAACTCGGGTACACGATATTTTCTCTCTCTCTCATGTAAATTAGATTTAAAGAACTGAATCGCCGGTGTGCCCACCGGGGTGCGCCGGCGATCCAATGTAATAATTGAATAAAGGATAATTGTTTAGTTAATTGCAAGTTTCTGATTTTATTTACGTTTCCCTAGCTCGCTCCCGCCCCGTACCAGCTTTTGCGACCCGTTCTTTTTTAGTTTCAGTTACTTTTTATTTTGAGCAACAATATGCTCCCCTGTTCAGTTTTGTTACAATATTAAATAACCGATTTTTCAGTGAATTTATAGGTTACGTGTCATCAATTTTTAAATTAAAAGAATTCAAAAGAAATAATAAAATTAATTATGTTTTTTATGTGAAGTTTTATCTCAACAATTATTTCCGTGTTTCTTAATTTTTTTTGCGTAAGAATATTGATAAATTTTGCAAAGTGGATTTTCAATAGAGATATCGATAAAAAAATGTTTCCAAACAGTTTTCATTGGTCATAATTATTTTGTATTTAAAAAACTAGTTTCAGTATTATTGGATATAATATTAGACTTCAAAACGGAAAATTATGGAAACATAACTACTTTTTCCTTCCGGAGCTTGATTTATTTTAATTACAAAACGATGAATCAATACATTTTCCGATATTGGTGAAATAACGATCTTTAATTTCCCTAATATTCCTCTTAGTCATATTTCAGAAAAAACGACGTCACGCAAATGAGCGTATCCGTGGGAATGGAAAAAAGATGTATTCTAAATGAACCATAAGTTTTATCCTATTGTCATTTCGACGACGTAATTACAATATCTGGTTATTATCCATCCGCATAATCAAACGGAAATTTACGACTTTCCGATTTTAGGCAATTACGAAAGAAACCGATGATTATTCGATTTAATAATCGATTAATGAATCGAACATTATTTGGATTACATCACGATTCGCGGAGAGCAAACATCCGATAAAAACGGATTAACAAATCTATCGATGAATATCGGAATTAGAAAATGAATCGATCGATTAGACAAAGGATTGGCGTAATTGCGAGGAAGAGAAGGAGAACGCGACGCGGAGTGCAGGTGTTGGAGCGAGGAGGGGAGGGCCATAGTTTTTTAACGAAGGTGTTTGTAATCGTGACGACGCAAGTAAATGTTCATAATACCATAATGGGTGAAGAAAACTCGAACGTCGATTCCTTAGGTACTCGGCTTCCGTTATGGTTCAGATGATCTTCTACAGTATACGGTATAATAGCACAAGAAACGCCGTTTCCTGGAATTGTTCGCTCGAGACGAACCTAACTATAAAAGAGTCGACGCGAATGGCAGATCGACTTTTGAATCGATCTCCGACGTCATATTTTGTAATTATGAATCGATCGTAAAAAGCGCGACGAATACGATGTTATCATTTTCGGATATTAAATAGACAAACTCTTATGAATGAAAGTTTTCGTTTCGACAAAAAATCTTCACGAAAAAATGAGACAATTAACTTATTTTAATGCTCGTGTTGTTTAGGTGTATTTTCTTAAAACAATAAATCGATACAATTTTTTGTTATTAAAAAAATGATACGATAATTAGGAAATAAACAATCCTAATAACGTAAAAGTTAATGTAACACTCACAATAATAAAAACAATCTGAAAACAGAGAAATCGTTATGAAAACAATTTCTAATATGTCAAGCAGAACTAGAAATCATCAGCATTAGATATCAATCGGTAAAAACTTAACAAATACTATTTCTAATCAATTAAATATCTGTATTTCTCAAACCTTTGACTTATGTTAAAGATTTCTGGTAACGAAGTGCAAATTTTTGACATAAATTTCTCTAGATGCATATTCCAAAAAAAATGGTTGTGTCAAAGTATAGATCAGGGATTGACCCTTTTACGGTTTCGAGCAAGACAAAAAATTCGCTAATAAACTAGAAAGAAAAAGATGCAAAGTTTGAGTGCGATAACATCTTCCGAAACAGGACCAAATCTACGTCGTCGGATTTCTTTTTAATAATCTCGAAGGTCGACGAGGCGATCGTAGGATTTCCGGTCGCACGATCGTAACGGTCAAAATAATTAATGCTTGAGAGCGAGTTGGTTATGCGCGTATATATTTTGGCACGTTGACAATCATTTTTGCATCATTTCGCATATGATACAAATTGAATGGGTGGTATACAATAAAAAAATTTGAATTGTCACCGGTTATCGCGCGGTCGCTGTTTTAATCAATTTTATGCTTTTCTATGACAGCGACAGTTTCTCATTCCACGTCACGTAAATTTATTTTTAACAACTATTTTATGATCGGAAATATTATCTCTCACAATCACGACCATCTTTACGGACTTCATTTATTATATTTCGTGCCGTCCTTAACATTTTATAGAGATTTTTGTTGTTGTAACAAAGAAAAGGTTTTCGTAATAAAATTATTAAATGATTCATACAGTATTGTGGAGTATATTTATAGAATAATTTATTAACTACATTTTTTCAAATTAATCATTGCCGAGGTCGTAAAAAAACAGTAAACATTTTTCTTTTCCACTTTTTTATATTCGTAACAATGTGAATGGTATAATTATTTTCGTGTGGTAAAAAATGTTTACACGATTTTTATATAATAAGAATAATAGGGATTACCGAATACAATTTGAATGATTAAAAAAAGGAATATCATAAATTATTGTCCTGTTACACCTGTAGAAAAAAGTCTTAAAAAAGGGTGAAGGCGCTTCGCACCTATAAATCACAAAACCAATAAACACAACAATCTGTTGCAGGTGAGAGCAAAAAATTGAGTGCATAAAATGACAACAATATTTGAGATGTTTTATTTTAGATATAAAATCTATTTTTAAAACATTATTTCGTTCTTTTGTAATACGTGACTGAAAATGGAATTTTGTTAGTTTTGTTAGGTTTGTTAGTTTTATTTAGTTTTGTAATTTTTTTTAATTTTGCTATTTTTGTTAGTTTTGTTAGATTTGTCAGGTTTGTTAGTTTTGTTAGTTTTGTTAGTTTTGTTAGTTTTGTCAATTTTGTTGGTTTTGTTATTTTTGTAACTTTTGTTTCTTGTTGCTGATTTTATTCGTTTAGATATTTCTTTTGGTTTTTTTAATTTTCTTAGTGATGTCGCTTTTGTTATTTTCTTTGTAGATTTGGTTGGTTTTGTCAATTTTGTTAGTTTTGTCAGTTTTGTTGATTTTGTTAGGTTTTTGATAATTTCCAGTTCTGTCGATGATTTATTTGAGTGTGTTCGTTTTGTCACTTTTATCAGTTTTGTTGGTTTCGTCAGTTTTGTTGTTAATTTTGTTGGTTCCGTTAGTTTTGTTATTTTTGTCAGTTTTATTGTTGATTTTGTCAACTTTGTTGTTTTTGATTTTGTTGGTTTTGTTGATTTTGTCAATTTTGTTAATTTTGTTTATTTTGTCAATTTTGTTGTTTTTGTTAGTTTTGTTGATTTTGTCAGTTTGGTTGTTGTTTTTGTTAGTTTTATTGTTGATTTTGTCAGTTTTGTTATTGTTGATTTTGTGAGTTTTGTAAGTTTTGGAATTTCTAAACTATAGAAGACATATGTTCAATTCAATTAATCTTAAATTTAAACTCAAAAATATTACTTTGATATAAATACATTTTCGAACATTCACAAAACGTCAAGAATTTATCATAATCCAGTCCTTTTATGAACTTTTGATAAATTTCAAAAATATTTCAAACATTAAAATATCTTAAACTAGTTAATAATTCAAATGCCCTAATCTGCAAAAAGAAAAATGCATTTCGTGAAATATTTGCAAAAAGTTTTGTCATCGAAAAACAGATGTGCAGAAAGTCTTAACAAGAACATTGTCTGCGACTGAAAGGAAAAGTCTTAGCTCCTTATCTCGACGGTTTTTCAGCGGATTTTCCGGTCGCGGTTAAGACGACTGGTTCGTGAATATTTGAAACCGCGAAAGGAAGATGAAACGACGTCGCGGAGGACGACGACGATAATGCCGCGACGTCTCTGTGTACGTATGTTTCTTTTCAGGAATTCTCATTATGAGCGAATGCGAAATTAGAAAGAAATGTTGCTTGCATTTTTAAGCGCGTCTTTTGTGCATTTTTAAACAAAGAAACGATAACGAGAGCAGTGTACTGATGCACCAGATTATCGCGAAATTTGGCTATTTTGAAACAAATTCTTATCGATATCGATTTTTTTCTCATTTTGCAGTTTTTCAAAATTTCTTTCGAAAGAAGTTTTTTATGATAGATTTCGAGTCTTTTTATAATTTTTATAATTTGTAAAAAATTTTGTTTATTATACTATTTCATGATAGATTTTTCTGATATTTTAAAATTTTAAGCATTTAAATTTAATTTTTTCTCGATTGAATTTTTTATAATTTTTTTTTCTAAAAAAAATTGCTTGGTAATTTTTTAAAAGAAACTTTTTCTGGAATATTTTTTATGGTTCATGCAATTTTTGAAATTTTATATCAAATTTTTAAGATTCATTTTTCTATAACAATGATATTCTTATAATAATTTCTTAATTTAAACATTTTTGATACATTTGTTGAAAATTATTTAATTCTCATTTTTCAACTTAATTTTTCATAAAAAATGGTTTCGAAAAACATTATTCAAGAATTTTTAACGAAATTCGTCTATGCAAAATAAAAATTTACTCAAAAATTAAATTTGATAAATTTATTTTGAAAGAAATTCTTATCCATATCGAGTTTTTCTCATTTTGCAGTTTTCTAAACGTTTCTTTCCAAATTTTTTATGGTAGATTTTAAATATTTTCATAATTTTGAGAGTTTTGTAAAAAATGTTTAGTATAATTTTAGTATTTCATAATAAATTTTTTCTGATATTTTGTAATTTTGAACATTTGAACATAATTTTTTTGTCAATTATTTAATTTTTTTTTTTATTTTATTTTTGATTTAATTTTTTTCTAAAAAATATGCTTAGCAATTTTTTAAAAGTAACTTTTTATGAAATATTTTGTAAGTTTCTTTCAATTTTTGAAATTTTATATCAAATTTTCGAAATTCATTTTTTTACAACAATGATATTCTTATTATAAATAATTTCTTATTATAAACATTTTTTTAAAAATTATTTAATTCTCATTTTACAACTTAATTTTTTATAAAAAATGTTTCCAAAAAACATTATTCAAGAATGTTTAACGAAATTTTTCTATGCAAAATAAAAATTTCCTCAAAAATTAAATTTATTGACATAACATAAAATGAAATAAAAAAAAGTGTGAATGAAGACTTTTTGAGCGAATTGATTTAGCTAAAAGTAGAAAATTTGAATTTCAATTGTTCAAATTTCATTTAATATTCAGGCCAATTTGTTGGCTGATGTTATTTTCCTTTAAATTTCCTTTTATGCGAATTTTCGCAGGAAACTATACATGAATATGGTTTATGTAGCAATTTCTCGTCCGAAGCGTCTATACACGAAAAACTGAAAGGTCGGTCGGGAATCGAATGCGTTTTTACTTTTGTTATTGAAGCGCTGTTTTTTTTCTTGGCGCGCCGCATCGAGCTACTTTGCCAAGCGAATGCGTATCTTCGTTTGCATTGGCAGAAAATGTTCCCTACAAATCGCACTTCCAAACATTACGTTTAACGTTTCGAAAAAATTTTTATTTTGGAAAAAATTATCTCAAATCAAAATAAAATTTTAATACACTAAACCAAAAAAATCACTTTGAAAAATTAAATAAAAGAGCGATTATTTTGGCCTTAAAATGGCCATGTTATGACCATTTCAAAAAAAAAAATTTTTTCAACTTTTTGGGCAAAATTCGATCAAAAAAATAAAAATTATTTCATATTTTTATCATATGTGATATTTTTATTTGTTTTTAAATTTTTTTAATAACAATTTTGAATATTTTTACGATAATTTTTTAATTATTATTATTTTTTTAATATTTAAGTTTGCACGATAAATTAAAATTTGTGTTGAATTTAATTTGATTTGTATAAAAATTAAATAATGAACAATAAGTAAATATTGCAAAAAGACTGCAATTAGCACTGTTGTTTTATTATTGCATTGTAACGCTTAACTTTTATTGTTTCAGTCATCAACGATGGCATTTTAACTCTCAAAGTTAGTTTACGGTTAGAAGAGCTATTGAAGGCTGCAGCATTTAAAGAGATTTATATTTCGCGCTTTTTCAATTGGAATGCACATCTAACCAGCTTTTTATTTGTTTTGTTAATCGATTTTTACGAGGGCTACATCGTTTCGAGTTTTTGTTGGTTTGTTCGTTAAGTACAAAATAATAAAAACAATATCGTCAATGTTTATCAATTTAAATATTTAAGACCAATTTATTGCTATTGAATTTTAGAAGGTTATGGGCCTAACAATAATTGAAATTAATTTTTTCCTAATTTCATCTTAAAATTAATGACAACAATTTCGTAAATGTTTATCGATTTGACGAATTTTGACTATTTTATCGTTTTTCAATTTCAGAAGGTTATGGGCCTAAAAATGAATGAAATTCATATTTCCAAATTTTATCTTGCAAATAGTAAAAACAATATGTGTAAATGTTTATCAATTTAATTAATTTGGACAATTTTATCATTTTTAAATTTCAGAAGGTTATGGGCCCAAAATTCTTAAATATTTTCCATCATGTTTTGTGTAATTTTGGTGTAATATTTACTGAATTTCAATTACAGTATAATAATTGTAATTTTTGTACTACAAAATTAACATTTCAGAAAAATGTAATAAATTACTGAAATTTCTGCAAGGGATAAAATTTGGACAAAAGCACAATAACTAAATGGAACAAGTTGATGTGCACAATATGTTGCCTTGCAAGACAAGAGGATTGCAGGAGCTTTGATTCAAATTCGATAACGTTTTATTATTCCTCGTAAATAACGGTTTAGCATTTTATTATAGAATATTCCAAAGTTTACAACGCAAATCTCCATCACGAGGTCTGTAAATAAAAATTTCTGAGTTCATTAACCCCAATATAAAAAAATTTAAAAAAACATTTGCAAAAAAATTGTCGAAAATGACAACATTTTTACCATTTTTCGATTCAACAGATTTGCAATATTTATAAATACGAAAATCTGAATTCATAAATTTTCGATAAGTTACAAACAATAAATTCGAAAAAATCTCGTAAACCTGTCAAAACGTATTAAACGCGTCGAAAACATTTGATAAAAGTTGACAGAATTGTGTCGCGTTTTCGAATTCCCTTTGTGTATCAATTTGAATAATTGCACACAAAATTTCGTCTAATGTTTTCTCTCTGTTTCATGCACGAAAAAATCGACAAAAATGCGCGCGGACTCGGACATTTGCCAGTCACCGAAAATTCGCTTAATTGACCCCGAAAAAGGCATCGATTGCTTTTCGATACACTTTTCATGCGGCTGACCACAAATGCCCAATTACGATTCTAAATGAGCGCAATCCGTTGTAATCGATAGTCGAAGGTTGCGCCACTTCATGAATTATCCGGAAAGATCATGTTTGGAATTGAGTGAAACCTTTTTATTTTATCAAAAATAAAAAAAAATAAAAATAAAAATAAAAAAGAAAAATAAAATTAAAATAAAAAGTTGAGTTATTTATTGCAAATTGATATTGTCTTTGGTGAGTTTTGTATTGTTTGAATAAAAAAAAGTTTGAATAAAACTTTTTTTGTGATTGTCCACCAGCTGCCATTTTATTTCTTGGTTCAATTAATTGGTAGAAAGTTGGAAGATTCGACCTTATCGAAAACATGTTTAAACGAATTTTCCGATTCTTTCAATAGACTGGTCTGAAAGGCAACTTCTAATTAACTTTTCTATATTACCTACATACTTTTGAATTTCGCAACTTGTGATCGATTTTTCGAACAAAAAATTTAATTTATTAAAAATCAGATGTACACTTGAAGTGCATGGAGCTTCAAAAGTGTCTTAATTTAAGATATCAGTGCCTTAATTTTATATATCAACATCTTATTTTCAGACACTAAATTTGTTATTTTAAGATACTGGCACTTTAAATTAAGACACTTTTTTAGCACCATTTTTTGCTTTCAGTGATATACTAAGTCGAAATTGTACATTTGAACAAAACTATAACTAATGCATTCAAAGTTAAACTGAAATTTTCTTTTTTATACGATATTCTAAATTTTCCTCTGAAGCAAAGTAAAATTATATGATTATTTGGATTTGTATTTTTGGATTTCCGTTAGTATAGTCATTTGATAATTAGTATCGATTATTAAATATTCAATAAATATTATAAAAGTTGATAATTCGATATGTATACAAATATAAAAAATGTGTGTGAAATTTTTTCGAAGTTTCTAAGTATTAAGACACCGATGACTCAAATTAAAATGTTGGTGTCTCAAATTAAGACACTGATGTCTTAAATTAAAATGTTTGGGTCTTAAATTAAGACACCGATGTCTTAAATTAAAATGTTGGTGTTTAAAATTAAGACACTGATGTCTTAAATTAAAATGTTGGGGTCTTAAATTAAGACACTGATGTCTTAATTCAAAATGTTGGTGTCTTACATTGAGACACCGATGTCTCAAATTAAAATGTTGGTGTCTTAAATTAAGACACTGATGTCTCAAATTAAAATGTTGGGGTTTAAAATTTAGACACTAATGTCTGAAATTAAAATGTTGGGGTCTTAAATTAAGACACCGATGTCTCAAATTAAAATGTTGGTGTCACAAATTAAGACACTGATGTCTTAATTCAAAATGTTGGTGTCTTAAATTGAGACACCGATGTCTCAAATTAAAATGTTGGTGTCTTAAATTAAGACACTGATGTCTTAAATTCAAATGTTTGTGTTTAAAATTAAGACATTGATGTCTTAAATTAAAATGTTGGTGTCTTAAAGTAAGACACTGATGTCTTAATTCAAAGTATTGGTGTCTTAAATTAAGACATTGATCTCTTAAATTAAAATGTTGCTGCCTTAAAGTAAGACGAAAGTGTCTTAAAATAAGACGTTGGGTGTCTGAAATTAAGACATTGAAATCTTAAATTAAGACACTTTCATAGCTCCACTTTTTAGAGTGGCTAGTGCCATAATCGATATCCCCGTGCACCAGAAGAAAAGAAAAAAACTGCAAACTCCCGTGGAAAAGTTATAAATAAAGGTGTCGGCAGTGGAGCAATAACGCTCGGCCGATCGGTCACAGGTCTGCGGCTGTTGCCTGTTGAGTGCAGCGTGGTCGGGGCTATCCTTTGCAGCGGTCTGCTCAAGTGTGAGTGATTCGTTAATGCGCCAATGTGGCACGGATTGCACGGAAACCTGGCCAGGTAGTATCGACTGGGCCGAACCGCTCCAGTTCATTAGGCGACTCGATCGCGACCGCACGCCGCCGGCCGCGAGTCGCAGTGTTGACGCGCGTTTCCGCGTTTCCGGCGCAAAGTCAGTCGGATCGATCCGGCCGGCTGTAATTAGACGGAATTTGGTTTGGAAATTGGCGGGAAACGTTGGAGGTGTCTGCGGAGTTGTTGGTTCGAGTGACGGAGACGAGGGACCGAGATAATTGAGGAGCTTGTTGAGGTGTTGATAATTGCTGATAACGTCCGGGGTGAAAGATTCCTTTGATGACCTTTGTCAAACAATCACATTGAATGCGGTCGTGGAAATAGTGAAAATCTTGTTTTGTCACAGAAGGAATCTTGTTGTGAGAAGTAGATTTACTCTGTTAGAAAAGAAAAATTTATTCTGTCGAAAAAAGAGTCATTCTATAACAAAATTAAATCACTCTAAAAATTTTGCTACAAAAGTGTCTTAAATGAATACACCGGTGTTTTAAATTAAGATACTGATGTCTGAAATTAAAATGCTAGTATCTTAAATTAAGATGCTGGTGTCTTAAATTAAGACATTTTTATAGCATCATTTTTAGAGTGATTTTTAAAATTTTGGGATTTGGGGTTGAAGATATGTTGATTTTGGAAAAGATGGGTATAAAGTAACTAATATTCCAAGATAAGTCAAAAAACAAATATAGTTAATATTATCTTTGATAATATATTAATATAATTTCAAAAAAGGGATTGTCAGCCAAATTTTGTCAAATGCCATGGTCTTACTTTAAGATTTTACTGTTTTTTGAATGTATTTTACCCCATAGGCCCATATGCTAAAATTTTAAAAATTATTATTTTTAAATGTTACATCAAAATTTTGCAATTTGTTCGAATTGGGTCTTACTGATAAGATTTTGATAAGAGCTGATAAGATTTAGATAAACTGATTTCTTTTACGAATTTTTCTCGTTGAAAAATGTGGGAAAAAATATTAGACAACTTTGAAAGAATCGTTTTCATTTCAAAATTCAAATGTGAAATTCAATTTTATAGTAGAGAAGATTATTGATGTTAAAAAAATAGGAGATACTTGAACTAAATGAACCAAAAGAAATGTATTGAAAATTTGGTGGTATCACTTGAATTTCAGAGCTTTAAAAAAACAAAGAAAATGGATGAATATTGGACCATTGTTAGAGAATCTTGTTTATTTTGAAATTCAAATATGAAATTCAATTTTATAGAAGAGAAGATCATGTATGTTAAAAAAATATAGAAAAAGATAAAAGAACAAAAAAAATGAAAATAAAATGTATTGAAAATGTTATCAATTGAACTTTGAGCTTAAAAAAAAAGAAAAAATATATTTA
>JABFPQ010000240.1:0-13479 GCA_022817265.1 Masnerella sp. ZL-2020
TTTTTTGTTTTTAGGCTTAAAAATAACAGATATGATAAGAATCATGATTAAAAGTATGTTTCTATTGGAAATACTCAAAAATGAATATATACATTTTGTTATTAAATTATTTTTTGGTACAAAACTCGAAAAATAAGATACACATTTTTTTGCATTTATAACTATATTCTTATAATTATAACTACAATTTTAAAAAAAAAAAATTTTAATTTATGTTTACAAAGCACACGCTATTTTCCCACAAATTTTACTGTGTGGTACTGCTCGAAGCATAGTTAGACCCACTATAGTTAAAAGCCACTATAGTGGCTCACGGACCTCTAGAGGTTAAAACGCACATTATTGTCACCATGTTGTCCGTGAGCAATGCGACGGTGTGGTCGTTCCCTGGCCACGCGCAAGTTCTCATTGCCATCGCGGTGGCGATGTCTTTCACGAGCGACGTTATTGCCATATTCGCGTGGCCGGTCGTGGACGTTGCGATTTTCATTATTGCCGTGGTTAAGAGCCTGTGCAATGGCAATATTTTCGGCTATGCCGCGTTCAAAGTTTGCTGGTTGATTGTTCGGAGCGTGCTCTACTACTGCGGGTTGCAGATTCACGTTTTCAAGTAAAGCACGTTCTTGTTCAATCACCGCATTCCAATCCAGTTCCATCTGAAATAAAAAATAAAAATTATAAGAAACTTGTTTTTATGTTTTATTCTGTAATTATTATACTTTAAGTTGCTGCGAAACGTTTTGATCAAAAAGAAAAAAATAATATCAAAAACTTACGTCGGAATCAGAATTGTTTGCTGCGTCTCTTATACCCGCCATGATCACTTACGAACACGGATGAAGAATGAGGCAATCACAATGTAGCGAGTCTAAATTCTGAATTTCTATCTAGTCGCAAATTCAAAGTGGCGACACCTACACTGACTGCGGCCTGAGTCGGTATGCAATTTTTTGAGAGGGATGTGGTGGCTAAGTCACGTGACTGAAGGGCAAATTCTTAATCAGAATGGTTGCGTTTTTGCCGGCCGTTCTGAAGTTCAGAATCTAAAACAGTGGTACTCAATCGAAAAGTTGGGTGTGTTCGGAGTTTGAATTTGAATAATGAATTTGAATTTTGAAACCGAATTTTGAAATTGAATTTGAATTTTAGATTTTATTTTATTTTAAATTTAATACCACTGTTTCAGATTCTGAACTTCAGAACGGCCGGCAAAAACACAACCAATAATAAGTATACGCAGTGTCAAGCATGTGAATAAACCTTAATCACTTCATTATTGAAAATGTACCATAAGGCTGCATTGTTTTCTTGCCGCCTTTATTAGCTTATAACCTCAAAAACTTGGCACATCAAACTATGTTTGTTTATGCCAGCAGCAAGAGATGGGTAACCTCAAAAACGAATAGGACTGCAGAATTTTGTAAACAATTTGCGGTTTCTGATGTTGGGGTTTCTACCTGGGACACATGAAACTTGCATGCATATTTTGCAGAAAATACATGTAGTCTTAAAGTTTTGATTGTCTCATATATCATCAAATTTTCGTAAGTAAGTATGATTTGTTTGATTGTGACATAATTGAAAAGTAAGTATGAATTAGAAAACTCAAAAGTAGTGTTTGAATGTTAATTTTGAAACATACATAAACTTCAATACGTTTAATAATTATTTGGAAGCTCTATAACAAAAAAGAAAAAATTTTAATAAATGAATCAATTTTGAATTTCAATTTTAATGACTTGAAATACTATATTTTATGTTTGCATAATATCACTTAGCTTACATTTGTGATTTAATTAAAATCATTTAATTTATTAAAATTTACTTTGTGTTTTGAAAGTATAATTTTACATTATTTAAACTTGAGCTATTGTTTCAAAATTAACAATGATTACCGAAGAAGTTTAAAATCAAAAGGATTGAAAATTATATATTCAAAGTAAATATTTCCGTGTTCATGACAGTTCAAGTTACCGTGATTTAAATTTTGTGCCACACAGTTATGTGATAATGTTTGACACTTAAAAACCAAGAATTTTCTAAACTTTATTCGAAACGTTTGTCTTGAATAAGTTTAATATCATTTTTATGCGAGTCTAAAGTGAGGGTAAATATTTTTATGCATATTATCCACTGATATTACATAACACGTAATACCCTGAGGAGGAAAAGGATGTCCAACCAAAATGAAAACACAAGTTACCGACAGGTTATCAGAATATGCAGATTTGAGGAAAAATGTAATTTTGTTCATCAATTAATGTATTTAAATAAACCAGAAAATTTCGTTGTTTCGTTTTATTTATCAAAATATTTGTACATAAGCTGTAGTTGCAGTTTTGTAGTTTGATTCGATATATATGCATTGTCGGTAACTTGTGTTTTCATTTCTGTTTCTCATCCTGTTAACACATTATAGTTAAAATACATCACATAATTTGTTTTTAAATCATCATAGTAATATAAATATTGATGAATTAATCAATATTAAAAAATTAATAATAAAAGACGTTTTTCATAAATAAAATCAAGTGTTGGTATTTTAAATCAAAATACAGTTACATATTTTATCCAACAAACTTAACTGTAATAATTAGTTTCAAAGTATATATGGAGAAGGTCCTACGACATATGCGACGAAAAGTTTTTATCTTTTAAATACTTAAATCTATTGTTTAAAATTGTATTATTCAAAATAAGAAGAGAACGTTAGTAACAATATATTTTGTCTTCTGTCAAAAATTTGTATGTATGGTATATACAATTTATAATTTCTTGTAAACGGTGTCATCAAAACTTATCTAACTTTCTGAACTTATGTTTATGCTATTCAAATTTTTATATGATCGTGAAGAAATATAATCATCACACAAAGTGTCATTTTTTAAGATCATTTACCTATATCTGAAATATATTTTTGAACAATGAATTTCTTTGATACTTAATTTCTTAACTCGCGAATTGTGAATCTTTACTACATTTTGGGAAATTGTAACTTGCTGATTAGAAAATTTGTGTAAAAAGGTTTATCAAATTATTTTCGGATAGCTCACTATAATAAAACTTCCTGAAGGGTTAAAGTGCAATAACTGATTTTATCTTAATTTAATTTTGTATTGTATAATAGCATTAAAGTGATACAAATTTCCAGAAACTAAAACCTTCATGTTATTTATCAACAATTTTTCAGCCTCTTGAATTTTCTGTTTGTTAAATGTGGTTCTGCATTTTTTATATACAAAAAACTATGAAGTAACTAGAAAAATGTTTAAAAAATGATCAGATGGGAAAATTGTCAATCTGAAGTCTTAACAATTTATAATATTAACACTCTGGTAACTTAACAAATTAGAATACTAATAAGCTAGAATATAAACCAACTTGAAATGTAACAACCTGAAATCTTGACAAACTGGCAAATTGTCAATCTGGAATTTTAGCAGGCTGAAAAATTCACGCTCTAAAAAGTTGATCAACTGGAACATTGACAGATTGAAATTGTAACGATCTAAAATATTGACAAGCTGGAAAATATTTAATCTGAAATCCTTAGAGTCTAATTAAAAATTTAATATTTTAAGTTTAACATAATATTAGTAACATAATTATTTTTTAAAAACTTCTAAATACATCAAAAAGCAGGTACTCAAAATTATAATACATAATGTAAAATGTGAAAATAGTAATTTAAAAAACTACAAAGTGGGTGAGGGCTGTCCTCATAAGAACACAGATGAAGGGTTAAACTATACGCCAGGCAAACTTTACTAATGATTTCTTTGTTTATAACATTTAGGTCACGATGCTCTTATTTTTCTCCAATTTTGAATCTGTAATTTTATATTTTATATTTTAAATCTAGACAAAAACTAATTAGTTATAGATTTTACCCAATTTGTATAACTAATTAACACTAGAACGGCCAAGGGAGTCATTTTGACGTTTTTAGAAATTCAAACTTAATTTTTGTTTTTATGAATATTATTACATTCTTTTCAATTGTAAAAATTCATTTGAAAATGATACCATTTAAGCTTAGAAGTTGAATTATTAGGTAATTTCCTAGAACAGCCATGGGCAGTCATTTTGACTGCTACTGTGTCAACTTTTTACGATGATTATAAGATGTTAATATTATGAATAATAAATTAATATCCATTATATATAAAATTATACTATGATTAAAAATATTTTTTTAAAAATACCTCACTATTTTGGAGTATTTTTACAACTGGAAAAGCACGCTCAGTGACATATTTCGACTAGTGTTGTTACAAAGGTGTTACACGTTCTTTCTTTACTGAAATTTACGGTTTTTTGGGAAAATATGTCATGAAAAATATCTTACGATGTCGAATGCAAAATTTTTTGCAATTTAAATGAAAAAATGAAAGTACCATCAAACTTTTTCATAAATTACGTTTGTGGACGATGCGTTTCTGTCATTTCGAAAAAATATATTTGCGTTAGTTGCGTTTAGTCATCTTGAGTCAAATTTAGTTTTTTATGTTTATTTAAAATTGATAACCTTATTGTTATTAGAAGTTAATTAAATTTAACACAATAATTACTTATTTTATAGCTCAGATGTGTATGTTTAAGCGTCAAATTTATGCAGAAATATCATTTTGTCTTATGGTTCTTATAATTATAATAAAACTTGTTTGTAACAATATACATTTATTTGTTTTGAATGCATTGTCTATTGACAAATACAACGCATTAGATAAGCTTTCTTTCCTTCATATACCATATTTTCTTAGAAGCAAAATGAATGCTTCTAGCCGTTCTATGTAATCGAAAATTCCGGCCATTTTAGTGTTAATAATAAATAAACAAAATATGAGATATAAATTAAAATTTTGTAGAACATTTATATTATTGGTATTTTATTTTTTACCAATATTAATGTTAACAATGTTGTGTTAAATTTGAATTAAATTTTGATATTTTTATCTTAAAGGACAACTACCTCAATATGATATTTATCATTATGAGTATATAATAGAGTATATTAAAATTCAAACACAAAATTCTAACAGTGATCAGATATAAAATATCAAAATATATTATAACCTATACTCATTTTATGACCTTAGTTGTATTATTTATTTAATATTGTAATTATAGAAATGAATATTTCAGTATTAAATTTTTTAGGTAATTTCAAATTTAGTTTATATAAAAACAAAGTGGCCTCAGTTTTTTTTTCGTTAGATAATCCGGGTCAGTTATGTTTTTTTAAGTACCAGATTTCGTAACATTGAAACGTATGTTTGGTATTCTTCGTTACTATATAATGAAAATATAATATTTTTAGTATTTTCCACAATGTAGGGGAGACTCAGGACGTTTCGACATGAAGGACGTTTCGACAAATTGGAGAAAAAATACTTAAATCGAATTTTGAATCTCGATTTTTACATATTACGTTTATTTTGTTAGATAGTAACCGCATATGAAATTTGGAAGTCATATATTCATTCGTTTTTTTTATTTTTTTTTTAAGTTTTTTATCATCAAAAGTAACTTTTGAAATCTACCGAAAAGTTTTAATAACTTTTGAAATAAAAAACGGATTGAATAACTGTTTTTTGATAAATGTTCTGCATTCATTATTTATATTGATGAGTAATTTCAATTTCTATCTATATCATCAAAAATTTGTTTATTTCATTTGTAAAACAAATGCGTGCTTGCAGGACGTTTCGACTATGTCGATGTCGGACGTTTCGACAATATTAAAATACCCAAAATCAATCTGACTGCATGTTTTTCATGATAAATTAAGATTTTATGACAAATTAAGTTTCTGTGAGTAGGTTTTGAAATTAGTTTCATATTATTTGATACTTTTTGTATATCACTCATGCGAAAAATATTCTTGAATTGTAATGAAATGAAAATGTCTAGCAATGAAGAGTAAAAACGTCTTATAAAGCTGGTCTATTTTATGTAATATGTTATTTTTTAATTATTCGAATAAACCAAAATATAAATTTTCAAAAAATTTGAACAGTAAGTCATTCAAATTCGCATAGTAATCTAAGATACGATAGATTTTCCTAAACCGTAAACATTTCAATGCAATATTTAAAAAAATATGATGATATTTAGATCAATTTATTCTAACTGTTATAAAAATTAAAAAATTAATGGTCAGTTTGACATTAATAGTAGAACATTTTAAGTTTTGGACTAAGTTGATACAAAGATACAATTTATTTTGTGATATTAATATGATAATATCAATTCTACAGTACAAGTTGATATTTACTAAGTTCATAAATATATTTCATTTCATTCCCAACGAAAGCCATGTGTTTTTGAATAAATACATTACTTAATTTATAAAAATGCTGAACGTCTTACATCAATGTCGAAACGTCCCGCACTGCAGGACGTTTCGACGAAAATGCACACTTATTAATTTTGGATTATTTCAAAATGATAATATTGCAGTTAAGCGAAATAAAAAAATCTCTATGCTGTTGAATATTTTTACAGTGCTGACATGTCATTGAAAATTGGATATATCAAAAACAACCCTCGCAATAAATTAATAAAGTCAAAACTGTCGAAACGTCCTGAGTCTCCCCTAATAGAAGAAATAATTTTAAATAAATATTGTAATAATAATTTTCTTCAAAGGGCCCGTATTATCTCTGATTTTCTCCTATTTTTTTATATTTTCTATCATCCAATCGGGCAGTGGAAATCGCAATGTATCAAATAGCGTTATGGTAGTAATGCTTTGGGTTAGTATATCTGCAGATTGTACATATATAGATATATTTTCAAATGCTACCCCTAGCCCTAACTACCATGACGCCATCTGGATAAGCTTGCCATTTTCATTGCCCCATCACTGTTAGTAATTAAACACCTAACTTTATTTCGAATTATTTTTTATTATAATTCAAAAACAATAATAAAAAACATATAATGCAAGAAAAACAAATAATTTTAACATTATGAATGGTTAATAAATAATTTGAAAAAAATAATTTTATTTTGCTTTGTATATTATTTCTAACATAACAAAATCATATTAACTGAATTTTTTTTTTTTTCAGGTTAGTTTCATGGTTAATAATTATCTATTGCTCCAAGAGTTTTGTATACATATATATTCATTCGTACACGTATTCTTGTTGAAGCAAAATAACCTGCTCCGAAATTATTGATTTTCGTTGTAGCAGATACAAATCGCTCCAAGGTTTTGTAAATCTTGTTGAAGCCGTTTACCTGCTCCGATAGCTATTGGTTATCGTTGAAGCATATGCTCCAATATATTTAAATATTATTGAAGTTAGTTTTTATATAAGCAAACAAAATTTTACTACTAATCAAGTGTTTTATTAAAAGTTTAGAATCACAAAAATTGTTTTCAAATATGGATCAATTCTTTTCAAACTCTGGTTTGGAGAAAGAAGACTTAAATGATATAAAAAATGACATGGGTTTAACAGAAATGCATATGGCTTTTTTTAGATTTATAATGAAAAAAGTTCTCAAGTATGAACCTCAATCTGAACGCATGTGGATGGACGATGCTGCGCTTATTGTTCCTGTACCTAAACATACTGAATATATACAAATTCTATATTATCCAGAACACTATGTTTGTTGTTATTACGACACAAAAAGTCTATTCATTTATGATTCCATTAATTATGGCAAATTGACTAAAGAATTGGAATTTAGTTTGAAACATCTTTTTCCTTACATGAATCTTAGCGAAGTGAAATTTCCAAAAGTACAAAATCAAAATAACGGTATTGATTGTGGAGTTTTTTCAATAGCTTTTGCAATTTCTCTTATATATGGAATTAAACCTGATGAAGTTAGATATGATCAAAAAGCAATGAGACCACATTTAATTAAAGTATATTCTACTTTGACTCTTGATCATTTTCCTCAAGATCCTCAATATAAAAAACAAAAAGTTGATTCGCTGGCAATTGCTTTGCATCGTCGATATGAAGCTGCACGAAAACGTTCCGCAAGGCAATTTAAACCACTTCAATCCGTTTGTAGCCCAGCCAATTATAAAAAAAATCCAGGGTCTACGGTTTTGAACACAGATTACGATTTACAATTTCCTGAATTGCCAAAAACATACAAAACTGCAATAACAAATGTTATCGAATTGAAAGAAAATGATGTAAAAACTAATATTATCGAAGACATCCGAAGCCAATCGAAATCGGTTAATTCAAAAAATCCAGAAACTTTATTGGTGAATAAAAAACAAGTTTCATTAAAAAGAAATTTTATTGTTACTGGTAATGACGGGCACAGTTTTGAAAATAAAAAAAGTTATGATGAACATATAAATGTTACTTCTTCCTGTAATATACAAGCTGATAAGCAGCCTGATGAATTTTTTAGTACAAATCTTGTCCAAAATTCAGTAAACGAAATCAACGCATGTATTACCATACCTTCTGAAGTTTCGTCTGAAGTTTTGTCAAAAACAAACAGTCTAAATCTTGATAAAATGAAAGATTCTAAATCTGGTTATAATATAATAAATAATGTATCAAATAGTGAACAACCTAAAACATCCATTGTAATTTCTAATTTGAGTAATGAAATTAAATTTGAAAAGAATAAACTAATGAACCATGGACATGAAAAAATTGCTTTGCAGACTACTAATATAAATACAAATATCAATAACATGCGCAATTCAAGTCGAAATAGAAAGTTGACGTGGCAAGGTTTAAGAAAATTATCTTTGCAGACTCTTACAAATTCCGAAAAGGAACGAATTTCAAAAGGGAATTGGATTTCAACTGCTCACATGACAGTATTTACATCCATAATGCAAAACAAAACGCCCCAGTTTAAAATATTCGAATCGTCAGCGAGTCGTTAGCGAGTCGCTATCGAATCGCCATCGAGTCGTCAGCGACTCCGAATTTGGTGACGACTCGATAACGACTCGCTAGCGACTCGCTATAATTTTTTTATTTTTTTAATTTTATTAACATTTAAAATATTTAGAAATAAATCGTTAGATAGGTAAAATTAACATTTTTGTCAATATCATAAATTACAAATTATTGAATTTTGTTTGAAAATCTTTAATTCAACAAAATTTTTATAATATTTAAATATTCAACTTATATACAAAAAATTCAAATAAGTTTCTTTTAATTTAGCCATTTTAAAATTTTTTAAAGTTTTCCATATATACAATGTTTTTATTGTAATAGTATATTGTTTAACTAGTGGCACTTTACTCACTTACTATACTTACTATACTTTTCTCACACCCACTGGTTGGGAAAATAATTTTCTCTAATAAATATCTCAAATTATCTTCTTTCTAATGTTTTTATGATTTTCGAAATTGTGACAATTTACAAATGTTTTTATAAACTCACAATTTTGTTTTCACTCATTTAAGATCAAATCAGTCAGTTTATTGGAAATAACATGGATTTTTGGGGCTAATGCACTACGAGACTTTTTAAATGTAATTCGTATGTCTGAACTTTATATCCTAGATACACTTCAACGAATTGAACGGATATTTAAGGAAAATGTTGGTTCTTTCAGATGGGTTTTTTCGCACAGTTTTAATATCTCGAGGTTTCTTAGACGAAAATGCGGAAACTAACTAAGTTTACCTAACTTATCTTAATTAACTAATATGTAATATTAATCATCTTATCAATACTGACTGATATTGATAAATAATCAACTGACCAGTGACGATTCATTGACAACCGTTTATTTTTAATTACCCTGTATATACAAATTCATATTAAATAAAATATTTCCATACGTTTACACAAATCAATTTCTATTCTGCATGTAATTCAGCAGCTTTAATATGACGCTGGTACAAAAGTATTTTAAGATATTTATTACTTCTTAAACTGAATTGATATATAAATGAATCATAATCATTCAAATACAATCATCGAAATTCTTATTAAAGCATATCGAAGAAAAACCTCACAATCTTTATATGCAGTTTATTTCAAAAATAGTATATTTCCGGCATTGCAATTAGAACAGACTTGCCAGCAAATTCTATCAATGAACAAGGAAACATTAAATCTGAAGTAGGGACTAAAACAGCGTCGTCAGAAATTAAATGAACTGCTTGAACCTGTGGGCAGCTATTTTGAAAAGCGTTGTTTGTCATCACATTATTAACAATGCAGTATTCTGCATTGTTAGTTTTGTCAATTACAAGTTTTACTATTTTAATATAATTTTGTGTTTTTAACATTGCGAAGGAGTTGTTCGTTCTCCGGTTGTTCTGACGCGTAGAATAAATTCGATTGTCTTTCAAAAGACGATCGTAAGTAACTGAAGTAGCCGACAAATTTTCGAAATGAACGTTATATTCGGTGGCAAGGTGTTCTTTGCCAAAGTAAACATGATCTCCTAATGTAATACATTTTTTAGTTTTTCGCTTTGTACCTAAATCATTAGAGCTGGCTTCTTTGAATTCAACTAGTAAATTGTTAACGCATTTTTGAAAGCCGATAAATCTGCAAATTTGTTGTTTAATCCCTTTTACTGCGTGCACGCTTTTAATTAGTAAACCATTAGCATTCTCAAAAGGAAAGCCATTATGAGAACTAAGTGGTCCCCAGTTCTGAACGCTTTCGATCAGGTGTGACAATTGATGAAGGTTAAAGGTCATTGCAATATTTCCATACAGTTGAAGGGTTTGACATTCAAAAGTATTAAATAAATAATTTGCATGATTCAATTCAGCATAACTTATGTTCTTTTGCAAAAGAATGTGCATACCTTCTACAAGTAAAAGCCAATGATTAAAGTAGTTTTTACTCATATATTTTTCTAGTATTAATGGACTATAAAAAATAATCCAATTCAGCCATTCTTTGGCTTTCCAATGTTTCCGATCTTGTATCGATCGAGGCAATCGATCCACGCCAGAATGAGGCTGTATTTTTAACAAAGATTCGTTGATTTCGCTAATTTTGCTTTTGATACCAAATTGGTCATTAGTACAGGTAAACCAGTACCGAGAAAATTGAGGACCAAGTCCTAAGGCGACGCTATGCATGAAATCGGGCACAAAACCGTCAATAATGTTAAAATGTGACAATCTCAACAATGGTGACCTGTTATTAAATCCTTTCACATGCAACTTTTTTGTACTGCGGTTATGTTCTTCTAAGCGCGCCTTTTTCAGTTCCAATTGTTCTACATTTTGCATAGCTTGCTCGTGCGTTCGATGTACTGTCCTGGCTCGAATCGGGTACTTCATACTTTTGTTTACACGATCATATTTACCGGGATGAAGACACCAGTTGCAACCGAAAGCGCCGTTAAATTGGTGAAGACCTTGCATCGGAGGTCTGGCCATACTATCTACGCAGCAACAGATCATATATGGAAAAATTCGCATCTCTTCGCCATTCACATCGCACAAAATTCCATCATTCGAAAGACTATTCATTTGTTGAACAAATGGCTCTAAAAAGGCATTCATACAAGGTTTCGATCGTCCAAACCATAAACCGCATAGTATAACTGAACGATGTCGCTCGCTCAAAGGTATCTCATTCACATAAAACTGTAATGGCCACAGAGAAGCGGTCGAACTTTCAAATGGTGGTGCACCGTCTGACGTAAACACACAACTCAGGTACCGACTTCTTTGTTCTAATGGTAAATTTTTTACAAAATTTCTATACATAACTCCGTCGTAAATATCTTCTAAATTATTTCGAGTATGATGTCGATTTTGAGTAACATGTTTATAGTAAATACCATGTTTTTTTAATAACATTTTGATTTCAGTACTTGGATTTATCAAAACAAAAAAGTTTTCCTCTATCAAACTAACTCGATGATTACATTCCAGACAAGTTAAGTACTGTTGCCCCTTATCAAAAGTACCAATGTAAGATTGACATTCTGAACATACTGCATGATATGATAAA
This sequence comes from Masnerella sp. ZL-2020, assembly GCA_022817265.1. Lineage (NCBI taxonomy): Eukaryota > Metazoa > Arthropoda > Insecta > Hymenoptera > Scelionidae > Masnerella > Masnerella sp. ZL-2020. The sequence goes on from JABFPQ010000240.1 coordinate 11,946, forward strand.
TCTACATCTGGGTTAAACAATTTATCTATGAAATAACTTGTTTCAGGAATTAATGAAACTCGAAAAACGGTATTAATTAAATTAAGTATAGATAATAGCTCTTGTTTAGATCTTCTAAACGTAATTGTATCTTTCAAAATTCTTATTACTAAATCCATCTTGTTAACTGTAACGTTTACATTTACAGCTGGCTGGTCTCGCAAAAAATCATGTAACGTGCGAAATGGTGATCCATGTTCTTCTGTATGGGAAGAGAAGTCTGATTCACGTTCGCAAGGTTCCACTGTCGAATCATTTTCATTTTCCACGCCTCTCAGTCTCGCTTCGGTATCCTAAAAAATATTTTTTGAATATAAGTCCTAAATTTCAACTAATAGATTGTTAAAGTGATTATTCAGAGTCAATTAGGTTCAAAAATAACTGCAACGATTGACACGTCATATTTGAAATTTAAAAACCAAAGTATATCACGCTATTCTCTCATTTTTGTAGATTAGCGAGATATACATTATTTTTCATATCTAGGGAGCGGACGAAATTGGAACTACAGCCATCCCGCAGGAGGCAATGTCCCAATTTTTGCCCGCTACTGCGATACGAAAAACATCATATCGGCCTCGGGGGCCGTAGCGCCCTCAGACATAATATACTATTAAAAATATACTCGAATTCATAAATTTTATTTAATAATAATTATTGTATAATCGTATTTATTCAGAATATAGTATATTGCTTGCGAGGGCGCCGCTGCGCCCGAGCTGCACATTTTATTTTTCATCAAACCGGAGCGTGTAGAAATTGGAATTTTTCCTCCCTAGGGATGTAATGTGATTCAAGGTCGCATATCTGAGACACTTTGTATCTCGTGATGTTGATTTGTTCGTATTTCGACCGCACCCTAGATGTGAAGAAACTAGTTCCTTTGTTAAAAATAATTACCATATAATGTGTAGAATGCAACTTTCGCGACAAAATCTGTGCCATGTCTGATTCAATGGCGAATGTCGATTTTAGGAATCGGAAAAAAGTAAGAAGAAACTGTAGGATTGAAAACAACTCGTGAAAACGAAACCGGACCCAGAGGCGCAACAAGAGCGCTGTTTTTTGTTTTATATTTTGCTAGTTGCACTGTACTCCGGGGAGTTAAGTTCAGCTTTACTTCCTTGATGCAAAATAAACAGTTACAAAACATTTACGATTGCTTTGTTACTGTGATTAACAAGGCCGGGCAGTATCTTATTTAAAAGTATTTAAATACTGTAATTAATTACATATCTTATTTAATTACAGTATTTAAATACTTGATCCTAATGTAATTTGTAATTAGTAATTAAATGCTCAAAAAAGGTGTAATTTGTATCTAAATATAATTAATTACTTAAAAATTATTTATATATTATGATTTAAAATATTATATATGAGCATTTCCATTACTTTTCGACAAAGTCGAAAATGGTGAAAAATTACCCGACGATGAAATTCATAGGGCTTGTAGAGAATAAAAAATGCTTTCATTTGGCGCCAAAAACAATTT